>OZ012680.1:38191647-38309489 GCA_963942445.1 Argyra leucocephala | reverse complement strand
GGACCAATTTCAATGATTTTTCAACTGTTTTCCTTTGTTTAATGAATATTCTAAAAGATAATAACAAAATAAAACAATTTTGGAAAAATTGAAAATCTGAAAATTTTCGTATTTTTTTGAATAGCTAGCATCGTAAAAATTTGCAAAATTCATAATTAAAAAAATAAAACCATTTTGGAAAAATTGAAAATCTGAAAATTTTCGTATTTTTTTTAATATCGAAAATTTTTGAAATTTTTTTTAATGAATCGTAAAAATTTGCAAAATTCCTAATTAAAAAAATACTCTAAAATCTTTATTTTTGGACCAATTTCAATGATTGTTCAACTGTTTTCTTTTGCTTAATGAATATTCTAAAAGATAATAACAAAATAAAACAATTTTGGAAAAATTGAAAATCTGAAAATTTTCGTATTTTTTTGAATAGCTAGCATCGTAAAAATTTGCAAAATTCATAATTAAAAAAATACTTTAAAATCTTTATTGTTGGACCAATTTCAATGATTTTTCAACTGTTTTCCTTTGTTTAATGAATATTCTAAAAGATAATAACAAAATAAAACAATTTTGGAAAAATTGAAAATCTGAAAATTTTCGTATTTTTTTGAATAGCTAGCATCGTAAAAATTTGCAAAATTCATAATTAAAAAAATACTTTAAAATCTTTATTGTTGGACCAATTTCAATGATTTTTCAACTGTTTTCTTTTGTTTAATGAATATTCTAAAAGATAATAACAAAATAAAACAATTTTGGAAAAATTGAAAATCTGAAAATTTTCGTATTTTTTTGAATAGCTAGCATCGTAAAAATTTGCAAAATTCATAATTAAAAAAATATTCTAAAATCTTTATTTTTGGACCAATTTCAATGATTTTTCAACTGTTTTCTTTTGTTTAATGAATATTCTAAAAGATAATAACAAAATAAAACAATTTTGGAAAAATTGAAAATCTGAAAATTTTCGTATTTTTTTGAATAGCTAGCATCGTAAAAATTTGCAAAATTCATAATTAAAAAAATATTCTAAAATCTTTATTTTTGGACCAATTTCAATGATTTTTCAACTGTTTTCTTTTGTTTAATGAATATTCTAAAAGATAATAACAAAATAAAACAATTTTGGAAAAATTGAAAATCTGAAAATTTTCGTATTTTTTTGAATAGCTAGCATCGTAAAAATTTGCAAAATTCATAATTAAAAAAATACTCTAAAATCTTTATTTTTGGACCAATTTCAATGATTTTTCAACTGTTTTCTTTTGTTTAATGAATATTCTAAAAGATAATAACAAAATAAAACAATTTTGGAAAAATTGAAAATCTGAAAATTTTCGTATTTTTTTGAATAGCTAGCATCGTAAAAATTTGCAAAATTCATAATTAAAAAAATACTCTAAAATCTTTATTGTTGGACTAATTTCAATGATTTTTCAACTGTTTTCCTTTGTTTAATGAATATTCTAAAAGATAATAACAAAATAAAACAATTTTGGAAAAATTGAAAATCTGAAAATTTTCGTATTTTTTTGAATAGCTAGCATCGTAAAAATTTGCAAAATTCATAATTAAAAAAATACTCTAAAATCTTTATTGTTGGACTAATTTCAATGATTTTTCAACTGTTTTCCTTTGTTTAATGAATATTCTAAAAGATAGTAACAAAATAAAACAATTTTGGAAAAATTGAAAATCTGAAAATTTTCGTATTTTTTTGAATAGCTAGCATCGTAAAAATTTGCAAAATTCATAATTAAAAAAATACTCTAAAATCTTTATTGTTGGACCAATTTCAATGATTTTTCAACTGTTTTCTTTTGTTTAATGAATATTCTAAAAGATAATAACAAAATAAAACAATTTTGGAAAAATTGAAAATCTGAAAATTTTCGTATTTTTTTGAATAGCTAGCATCGTAAAAATTTGCAAAATTCATAATTAAAAAAATACTCTAAAATCTTTATTTTTGGACCAATTTCAATGATTTTTCAACTGTTTTCTTTTGTTTAATGAATATTCTAAAAGATAATAACAAAATAAAACAATTTTGGAAAAATTGAAAATCTGAAAATTTTCGTATTTTTTTGAATAGCTAGCATCGTAAAAATTTGCAAAATTCATAATTAAAAAAATACTCTAAAATCTTTATTGTTGGACTAATTTCAATGATTTTTCAACTGTTTTCCTTTGTTTAATGAATATTCTAAAAGATAATAACAAAATAAAACAATTTTGGAAAAATTGAAAATCTGAAAATTTTCGTATTTTTTTGAATAGCTAGCATCGTAAAAATTTGCAAAATTCATAATTAAAAAAATATTCTAAAATCTTTATTTTTGGACCAATTTCAATGATTTTTCAACTGTTTTCTTTTGTTTAATGAATATTCTAAAAGATAATAACAAAATAAAACCATTTTGGAAAAATTGAAAATCTGAAAATTTTCGTATTTTTTTGAA
Source organism: Argyra leucocephala (assembly GCA_963942445.1). NCBI lineage: Eukaryota > Metazoa > Arthropoda > Insecta > Diptera > Dolichopodidae > Argyra > Argyra leucocephala. Next base: position 38,307,030 of record OZ012680.1, on the reverse strand, counting down.
TAGCTAGCATCGTAAAAATTTGCAAAATTCATAATTAAAAAAATACTCTAAAATCTTTATTTTTGGACCAATTTCAATGATTTTTCAACTGTTTTCTTTTGTTTAATGAATATTCTAAAAGATAATAACAAAATAAAACAATTTTGGAAAAATTGAAAATCTGAAAATTTTCGTATTTTTTTGAATAGCTAGCATCGTAAAAATTTGCAAAATTCATAATTAAAAAAATACTCTAAAATCTTTATTTTTGGACCAATTTCAATGATTTTTCAACTGTTTTCTTTTGTTTAATGAATATTCTAAAAGATAATAACAAAATAAAACAATTTTGGAAAAATTGAAAATCTGAAAATTTTCGTATTTTTTTGAATAGCTAGCATCGTAAAAATTTGCAAAATTCATAATTAAAAAAATACTCTAAAATCTTTATTGTTGGACCAATTTCAATGATTTTTCAACTGTTTTCTTTTGTTTAATGAATATTCTAAAAGATAATAACAAAATAAAACCATTTTGGAAAAATTGAAAATCTGAAAATTTTCGTATTTTTTTGAATAGCTAGCATCGTAAAAATTTGCAAAATTCATAATTAAAAAAATACTCTAAAATCTTTATTTTTGGACCAATTTCAATGATTTTTCAACTGTTTTCTTTTGTTTAATGAATATTCTAAAAGATAATAACAAAATAAAACCATTTTGGAAAAATTGAAAATCTGAAAATTTTCGTATTTTTTTGAATAGCTAGCATCGTAAAAATTTGCAAAATTCATAATTAAAAAAATACTCTAAAATCTTTATTGTTGGACCAATTTCAATGATTTTTCAACTGTTTTCTTTTGTTTAATGAATATTCTAAAAGATAATAACAAAATAAAACCATTTTGGAAAAATTGAAAATCTGAAAATTTTCGTATTTTTTTGAATAGCTAGCATCGTAAAAATTTGCAAAATTCATAATTAAAAAAATATTCTAAAATCTTTATTTTTGGACCAATTTCAATGATTTTTCAACTGTTTTCCTTTGTTTAATGAATATTCTAAAAGATAATAACAAAATAAAACAATTTTGGAAAAATTGAAAATTTGAAAATTTTCGTATTTTTTTGAATAGCTAGCATCGTAAAAATTTGCAAAATTCATAATTAAAAAAATACTCTAAAATCTTTATTGTTGGACCAATTTCAATGATTTTTCAACTGTTTTCTTTTGTTTAATGAATATTCTAAAAGATAATAACAAAATAAAACCATTTTGGAAAAATTGAAAATCTGAAAATTTTCGTATTTTTTTGAATAGCTAGCATCGTAAAAATTTGCAAAATTCATAATTAAAAAAATACTCTAAAATCTTTATTTTTGGACCAATTTCAATGATTTTTCAACTGTTTTCCTTTGTTTAATGAATATTCTAAAAGATAATAACAAAATAAAACAATTTTGGAAAAATTGAAAATTTGAAAATTTTCGTATTTTTTTGAATAGCTAGCATCGTAAAAATTTGCAAAATTCATAATTAAAAAAATACTCTAAAATCTTTATTGTTGGACCAATTTCAATGATTTTTCAACTGTTTTCTTTTGTTTAATGAATATTCTAAAAGATAATAACAAAATAAAACCATTTTGGAAAAATTGAAAATCTGAAAATTTTCGTATTTTTTTGAATAGCTAGCATCGTAAAAATTTGCAAAATTCATAATTAAAAAAATACTCTAAAATCTTTATTTTTGGACCAATTTCAATGATTTTTCAACTGTTTTCTTTTGTTTAATGAATATTCTAAAAGATAATAACAAAATAAAACCATTTTGGAAAAATTGAAAATCTGAAAATTTTCGTATTTTTTTGAATAGCTAGCATCGTAAAAATTTGCAAAATTCATAATTAAAAAAATACTCTAAAATCTTTATTGTTGGACCAATTTCAATGATTTTTCAACTGTTTTCTTTTGTTTAATGAATATTCTAAAAGATAATAACAAAATAAAACCATTTTGGAAAAATTGAAAATCTGAAAATTTTCGTATTTTTTTGAATAGCTAGCATCGTAAAAATTTGCAAAATTCATAATTAAAAAAATATTCTAAAATCTTTATTTTTGGACCAATTTCAATGATTTTTCAACTGTTTTCCTTTGTTTAATGAATATTCTAAAAGATAATAACAAAATAAAACAATTTTGGAAAAATTGAAAATTTGAAAATTTTCGTATTTTTTTGAATAGCTAGCATCGTAAAAATTTGCAAAATTCATAATTAAAAAAATACTCTAAAATCTTTATTGTTGGACCAATTTCAATGATTTTTCAACTGTTTTCTTTTGTTTAATGAATATTCTAAAAGATAATAACAAAATAAAACCATTTTGGAAAAATTGAAAATCTGAAAATTTTCGTATTTTTTTGAATAGCTAGCATCGTAAAAATTTGCAAAATTCATAATTAAAAAAATATTCTAAAATCTTTATTTTTGGACCAATTTCAATGATTTTTCAACTGTTTTCCTTTGTTTAATGAATATTCTAAAAGATAATAACAAAATAAAACAATTTTGGAAAAATTGAAAATCTGAAAATTTTCGTATTTTTTTGAATAGCTAGCATCGTAAAAATTTGCAAAATTCATAATTAAAAAAATACTCTAAAATCTTTATTGTTGGACCAATTTCAATGATTTTTCAACTGTTTTCTTTTGTTTAATGAATATTCTAAAAGATAATAACAAAATAAAACCATTTTGGAAAAATTGAAAATCTGAAAATTTTCGTATTTTTTTGAATAGCTAGCATCGTAAAAATTTGCAAAATTCATAATTAAAAAAATATTCTAAAATCTTTATTTTTGGACCAATTTCAATGATTTTTCAACTGTTTTCCTTTGTTTAATGAATATTCTAAAAGATAATAACAAAATAAAACAATTTTGGAAAAATTGAAAATCTGAAAATTTTCGTATTTTTTTGAATAGCTAGCATCGTAAAAATTTGCAAAATTCATAATTAAAAAAATACTCTAAAATCTTTATTTTTGGACCAATTTCAATGATTTTTCAACTGTTTTCTTTTGTTTAATGAATATTCTAAAAGATAATAACAAAATAAAACAATTTTGGAAAAATTGAAAATCTGAAAATTTTCGTATTTTTTTGAATAGCTAGCATCGTAAAAATTTGCAAAATTCATAATTAAAAAAATACTCTAAAATCTTTATTTTTGGACCAATTTCAATGATTTTTCAACTGTTTTCTTTTGTTTAATGAATATTCTAAAAGATAATAACAAAATAAAACAATTTTGGAAAAATTGAAAATCTGAAAATTTTCGTATTTTTTTGAATAGCTAGCATCGTAAAAATTTGCAAAATTCATAATTAAAAAAATACTCTAAAATCTTTATTTTTGGACCAATTTCAATGATTTTTCAACTGTTTTCTTTTGTTTAATGAATATTCTAAAAGATAATAACAAAATAAAACAATTTTGGAAAATTGAAAATCTGAAAATTTTCGTATTTTTTTGAATAGCTAGCATCGTAAAAATTTGCAAAATTCATAATTAAAAAAATACTCTAAAATCTTTATTTTTGGACTAATTTCAATGATTTTTCAACTGTTTTCCTTTGTTTAATGAATATTCTAAAAGATAATAACAAAATAAAACAATTTTGGAAAAATTGAAAATCTGAAAATTTTCGTATTTTTTTGAATAGCTAGCATCGTAAAAATTTGCAAAATTCATAATTAAAAAAATACTCTAAAATCTTTATTTTTGGACTAATTTCAATGATTTTTCAACTGTTTTCCTTTGTTTAATGAATATTCTAAAAGATAATAACAAAATAAAACAATTTTGGAAAAATTGAAAATCTGAAAATTTTCGTATTTTTTTGAATAGCTAGCATCGTAAAAATTTGCAAAATTCATAATTAAAAAAATACTCTAAAATCTTTATTTTTGGACTAATTTCAATGATTTTTCAACTGTTTTCCTTTGTTTAATGAATATTCTAAAAGATAATAACAAAATAAAACAATTTTGGAAAAATTGAAAATCTGAAAATTTTCGTATTTTTTTGAATAGCTAGCATCGTAAAAATTTGCAAAATTCATAATTAAAAAAATACTCTAAAATCTTTATTTTTGGACCAATTTCAATGATTTTTCAACTGTTTTCTTTTGTTTAATGAATATTCTAAAAGATAATAACAAAATAAAACAATTTTGGAAAAATTGAAAATCTGAAAATTTTCGTATTTTTTTGAATAGCTAGCATCGTAAAAATTTGCAAAATTCATAATTAAAAAAATACTCTAAAATCTTTATTGTTGGACCAATTTCAATGATTTTTCAACTGTTTTCTTTTGTTTAATGAATATTCTAAAAGATAATAACAAAATAAAACCATTTTGAAAAAATTGAAAATTTGAAAATTTTCGTATTTTTTTTAATTAATTTTTTTTAGCATCGTAAAAATTTGCAAAATTCATAATTAAAAAATTATTCTAAAATCTTTATTTTTGGACCAATTTCAATGATTTTTCAACTGTTTTCCTTTGTTTAATGAATATTCTAAAAGATAATAACAAAATAAAACAATTTTGGAAAAATTGAAAATCTGAAAATTTTCGTATTTTTTTGAATAGCTAGCATCGTAAAAATTTGCAAAATTCATAATTAAAAAAATACTCTAAAATCTTTATTTTTGGACTAATTTCAATGATTTTTCAACTGTTTTCCTTTGTTTAATGAATATTCTAAAAGATAATAACAAAATAAAACAATTTTGGAAAATTGAAAATCTGAAAATTTTCGTATTTTTTTGAATAGCTAGCATCGTAAAAATTTGCAAAATTCATAATTAAAAAAATACTCTAAAATCTTTATTTTTGGACTAATTTCAATGATTTTTCAACTGTTTTCCTTTGTTTAATGAATATTCTAAAAGATAATAACAAAATAAAACAATTTTGGAAAAATTGAAAATCTGAAAATTTTCGTATTTTTTTGAATAGCTAGCATCGTAAAAATTTGCAAAATTCATAATTAAAAAAATACTCTAAAATCTTTATTTTTGGACCAATTTCAATGATTTTTCAACTGTTTTCTTTTGTTTAATGAATATTCTAAAAGATAATAACAAAATAAAACAATTTTGGAAAATTGAAAATCTGAAAATTTTCGTATTTTTTTGAATAGCTAGCATCGTAAAAATTTGCAAAATTCATAATTAAAAAAATACTCTAAAATCTTTATTTTTGGACTAATTTCAATGATTTTTCAACTGTTTTCCTTTGTTTAATGAATATTCTAAAAGATAATAACAAAATAAAACAATTTTGGAAAAATTGAAAATCTGAAAATTTTCGTATTTTTTTGAATAGCTAGCATCGTAAAAATTTGCAAAATTCATAATTAAAAAAATACTCTAAAATCTTTATTTTTGGACCAATTTCAATGATTTTTCAACTGTTTTCTTTTGTTTAATGAATATTCTAAAAGATAATAACAAAATAAAACAATTTTGGAAAAATTGAAAATCTGAAAATTTTCGTATTTTTTTGAATAGCTAGCATCGTAAAAATTTGCAAAATTCATAATTAAAAAAATACTCTAAAATCTTTATTTTTGGACCAATTTCAATGATTTTTCAACTGTTTTCTTTTGTTTAATGAATATTCTAAAAGATAATAACAAAATAAAACAATTTTGGAAAAATTGAAAATCTGAAAATTTTCGTATTTTTTTGAATAGCTAGCATCGTAAAAATTTGCAAAATTCATAATTAAAAAAATACTCTAAAATCTTTATTGTTGGACCAATTTCAATGATTTTTCAACTGTTTTCTTTTGTTTAATGAATATTCTAAAAGATAATAACAAAATAAAACAATTTTGGAAAAATTGAAAATTTGAAAATTTTCGTATTTTTTTGAATTAATTTTTTTTAGCATCGTAAAAATTTGCAAAATTCATAATTAAAAAATTATTCTAAAATCTTTATTTTTGGACCAATTTCAATGATTTTTCAACTGTTTTCCTTTGTTTAATGAATATTCTAAAAGATAATAACAAAATAAAACAATTTTGGAAAAATTGAAAATCTGAAAATTTTCGTATTTTTTTGAATAGCTAGCATCGTAAAAATTTGCAAAATTCATAATTAAAAAAATACTCTAAAATCTTTATTTTTGGACTAATTTCAATGATTTTTCAACTGTTTTCCTTTGTTTAATGAATATTCTAAAAGATAATAACAAAATAAAACCATTTTGGAAAAATTGAAAATTTGAAAATTTTCGTATTTTTTTGAATTAATTTTTTTTAGCATCGTAAAAATTTGCAAAATTCATAATTAAAAAAATACTCTAAAATCTTTATTTTTGGACCAATTTCAATGATTTTTCAACTGTTTTCTTTTGTTTAATGAATATTCTAAAAGATAATAACAAAATAAAACCATTTTGGAAAAATTGAAAATTTGAAAATTTTCGTATTTTTTTGAATTAATTTTTTTTAGCATCGTAAAAATTTGCAAAATTCATAATTAAAAAAATACTCTAAAATCTTTATTTTTGGACCAATTTCAATGATTTTTCAACTGTTTTCTTTTGTTTAATGAATATTCTAAAAGATAATAACAAAATAAAACAATTTTGGAAAAATTGAAAATCTGAAAATTTTCGTATTTTTTTGAATTAATTTTTTTTAGCATCGTAAAAATTTGCAAAATTCATAATTAAAAAAATACTCTAAAATCTTTATTTTTGGACTAATTTCAATGATTTTTCAACTGTTTTCCTTTGTTTAATGAATATTCTAAAAGATAATAACAAAATAAAACAATTTTGGAAAAATTGAAAATTTGAAAATTTTCGTATTTTTTTGAATTAATTTTTTTTAGCATCGTAAAAATTTGCAAAATTCATAATTAAAAAAATACTCTAAAATCTTTATTTTTGGACTAATTTCAATGATTTTTCAACTGTTTTCCTTTGTTTAATGAATATTCTAAAAGATAATAACAAAATAAAACCATTTTGGAAAAATTGAAAATTTGAAAATTTTCGTATTTTTTTGAATTAATTTTTTTTAGCATCGTAAAAATTTGCAAAATTCATAATTAAAAAAATACTCTAAAATCTTTATTTTTGGACCAATTTCAATGATTTTTCAACTGTTTTCTTTTGTTTAATGAATATTCTAAAAGATAATAACAAAATAAAACAATTTTGGAAAAATTGAAAATCTGAAAATTTTCGTATTTTTTTGAATAGCTAGCATCGTAAAAATTTGCAAAATTCATAATTAAAAAAATACTCTAAAATCTTTATTTTTGGACCAATTTCAATGATTTTTCAACTGTTTTCTTTTGTTTAATGAATATTCTAAAAGATAATAACAAAATAAAACAATTTTGGAAAAATTGAAAATCTGAAAATTTTCGTATTTTTTTGAATAGCTAGCATCGTAAAAATTTGCAAAATTCATAATTAAAAAAATACTCTAAAATCTTTATTTTTGGACCAATTTCAATGATTTTTCAACTGTTTTCTTTTGTTTAATGAATATTCTAAAAGATAATAACAAAATAAAACAATTTTGGAAAAATTGAAAATTTGAAAATTTTCGTATTTTTTTGAATTAATTTTTTTTAGCATCGTAAAAATTTGCAAAATTCATAATTAAAAAATTATTCTAAAATCTTTATTTTTGGACCAATTTCAATGATTTTTCAACTGTTTTCTTTTGTTTAATGAATATTCTAAAAGATAATAACAAAATAAAACAATTTTGGAAAAATTGAAAATCTGAAAATTTTCGTATTTTTTTGAATAGCTAGCATCGTAAAAATTTGCAAAATTCATAATTAAAAAAATACTCTAAAATCTTTATTTTTGGACCAATTTCAATGATTTTTCAACTGTTTTCTTTTGTTTAATGAATATTCTAAAAGATAATAACAAAATAAAACAATTTTGGAAAAATTGAAAATTTGAAAATTTTCGTATTTTTTTGAATTAATTTTTTTTAGCATCGTAAAAATTTGCAAAATTCATAATTAAAAAATTATTCTAAAATCTTTATTTTTGGACCAATTTCAATGATTTTTCAACTGTTTTCCTTTGTTTAATGAATATTCTAAAAGATAATAACAAAATAAAACAATTTTGGAAAAATTGAAAATCTGAAAATTTTCGTATTTTTTTGAATAGCTAGCATCGTAAAAATTTGCAAAATTCATAATTAAAAAAATACTCTAAAATCTTTATTTTTGGACCAATTTCAATGATTTTTCAACTGTTTTCTTTTGTTTAATGAATATTCTAAAAGATAATAACAAAATAAAACAATTTTGGAAAAATTGAAAATCTGAAAATTTTCGTATTTTTTTGAATTAATTTTTTTTAGCATCGTAAAAATTTGCAAAATTCATAATTAAAAAAATACTCTAAAATCTTTATTTTTGGACTAATTTCAATGATTTTTCAACTGTTTTCCTTTGTTTAATGAATATTCTAAAAGATAATAACAAAATAAAACAATTTTGGAAAAATTGAAAATCTGAAAATTTTCGTATTTTTTTGAATAGCTAGCATCGTAAAAATTTGCAAAATTCATAATTAAAAAAATACTCTAAAATCTTTATTGTTGGACCAATTTCAATGATTTTTCAACTGTTTTCTTTTGTTTAATGAATATTCTAAAAGATAATAACAAAATAAAACAATTTTGGAAAAATTGAAAATTTGAAAATTTTCGTATTTTTTTGAATTAATTTTTTTTAGCATCGTAAAAATTTGCAAAATTCATAATTAAAAAATTATTCTAAAATCTTTATTTTTGGACCAATTTCAATGATTTTTCAACTGTTTTCCTTTGTTTAATGAATATTCTAAAAGATAATAACAAAATAAAACAATTTTGGAAAAATTGAAAATCTGAAAATTTTCGTATTTTTTTGAATAGCTAGCATCGTAAAAATTTGCAAAATTCATAATTAAAAAAATACTCTAAAATCTTTATTTTTGGACTAATTTCAATGATTTTTCAACTGTTTTCCTTTGTTTAATGAATATTCTAAAAGATAATAACAAAATAAAACCATTTTGGAAAAATTGAAAATTTGAAAATTTTCGTATTTTTTTGAATTAATTTTTTTTAGCATCGTAAAAATTTGCAAAATTCATAATTAAAAAATTATTCTAAAATCTTTATTTTTGGACCAATTTCAATGATTTTTCAACTGTTTTCCTTTGTTTAATGAATATTCTAAAAGATAATAACAAAATAAAACAATTTTGGAAAAATTGAAAATCTGAAAATTTTCGTATTTTTTTGAATAGCTAGCATCGTAAAAATTTGCAAAATTCATAATTAAAAAAATACTCTAAAATCTTTATTTTTGGACTAATTTCAATGATTTTTCAACTGTTTTCCTTTGTTTAATGAATATTCTAAAAGATAATAACAAAATAAAACAATTTTGGAAAAATTGAAAATCTGAAAATTTTCGTATTTTTTTGAATAGCTAGCATCGTAAAAATTTGCAAAATTCATAATTAAAAAAATACTCTAAAATCTTTATTTTTGGACCAATTTCAATGATTTTTCAACTGTTTTCTTTTGTTTAATGAATATTCTAAAAGATAATAACAAAATAAAACCATTTTGGAAAAATTGAAAATTTGAAAATTTTCGTATTTTTTTGAATTAATTTTTTTTAGCATCGTAAAAATTTGCAAAATTCATAATTAAAAAATTATTCTAAAATCTTTATTTTTGGACCAATTTCAATGATTTTTCAACTGTTTTCCTTTGTTTAATGAATATTCTAAAAGATAATAACAAAATAAAACAATTTTGGAAAAATTGAAAATCTGAAAATTTTCGTATTTTTTTGAATAGCTAGCATCGTAAAAATTTGCAAAATTCATAATTAAAAAAATACTCTAAAATCTTTATTTTTGGACTAATTTCAATGATTTTTCAACTGTTTTCCTTTGTTTAATGAATATTCTAAAAGATAATAACAAAATAAAACAATTTTGGAAAAATTGAAAATCTGAAAATTTTCGTATTTTTTTGAATAGCTAGCATCGTAAAAATTTGCAAAATTCATAATTAAAAAAATACTCTAAAATCTTTATTTTTGGACTAATTTCAATGATTTTTCAACTGTTTTCCTTTGTTTAATGAATATTCTAAAAGATAATAACAAAATAAAACAATTTTGGAAAAATTGAAAATCTGAAAATTTTCGTATTTTTTTGAATAGCTAGCATCGTAAAAATTTGCAAAATTCATAATTAAAAAAATACTCTAAAATCTTTATTTTTGGACCAATTTCAATGATTTTTCAACTGTTTTCTTTTGTTTAATGAATATTCTAAAAGATAATAACAAAATAAAACAATTTTGGAAAAATTGAAAATCTGAAAATTTTCGTATTTTTTTGAATAGCTAGCATCGTAAAAATTTGCAAAATTCATAATTAAAAAAATATTCTAAAATCTTTATTTTTGGACCAATTTCAATGATTTTTCAACTGTTTTCTTTTGTTTAATGAATATTCTAAAAGATAATAACAAAATAAAACAATTTTGGAAAAATTGAAAATCTGAAAATTTTCGTATTTTTTTGAATAGCTAGCATCGTAAAAATTTGCAAAATTCATAATTAAAAAAATACTCTAAAATCTTTATTGTTGGACCAATTTCAATGATTTTTCAACTGTTTTCTTTTGTTTAATGAATATTCTAAAAGATAATAACAAAATAAAACCATTTTGGAAAAATTGAAAATTTGAAAATTTTCGTATTTTTTTGAATTAATTTTTTTAGCATCGTAAAAATTTGCAAAATTCATAATTAAAAAATTATTCTAAAATCTTTATTTTTGGACCAATTTCAATGATTTTTCAACTGTTTTCTTTTGTTTAATGAATATTCTAAAAGATAATAACAAAATAAAACCATTTTGGAAAAATTGAAAATTTGAAAATTTTCGTATTTTTTTGAATTAATTTTTTTAGCATCGTAAAAATTTGCAAAATTCATAATTAAAAAAATATTCTAAAATCTTTATTTTTGGACCAATTTCAATGATCTTTCAACTGTTTTCCTTAGTTTAATGAATATTCTAAAAGATAATAACAAAATAAAACAATTTTGGAAAAATTGAAAATCTGAAAATTTTCGTATTTTTTTGAATAGCTAGCATCGTAAAAATTTGCAAAATTCATAATTAAAAAAATACTCTAAAATCTTTATTGTTGGACCAATTTCAATGATTTTTCAACTGTTTTCTTTTGTTTAATGAATATTCTAAAAGATAATAACAAAATAAAACAATTTTGGAAAAATTGAAAATCTGAAAATTTTCGTATTTTTTTGAATAGCTAGCATCGTAAAAATTTGCAAAATTCATAATTAAAAAAATACTCTAAAATCTTTATTTTTGGACCAATTTCAATGATTTTTCAACTGTTTTCTTTTGTTTAATGAATATTCTAAAAGATAATAACAAAATAAAACAATTTTGGAAAAATTGAAAATCTGAAAATTTTCGTATTTTTTTGAATAGCTAGCATCGTAAAAATTTGCAAAATTCATAATTAAAAAAATATTCTAAAAGCTTTATTTTTGGACCAATTTCAATGATTTTTCAACTGTTTTCTTTTGTTTAATGAATATTCTAAAAGATAATAACAAAATAAAACAATTTTGGAAAAATTGAAAATCTGAAAATTTTCGTATTTTTTTGAATAGCTAGCATCGTAAAAATTTGCAAAATTCATAATTAAAAAAATACTCTAAAATCTTTATTTTTGGACCAATTTCAATGATTTTTCAACTGTTTTCTTTTGTTTAATGAATATTCTAAAAGATAATAACAAAATAAAACAATTTTGGAAAAATTGAAAATCTGAAAATTTTCGTATTTTTTTGAATAGCTAGCATCGTAAAAATTTGCAAAATTCATAATTAAAAAAATATTCTAAAAGCTTTATTTTTGGACCAATTTCAATGATTTTTCAACTGTTTTCTTTTGTTTAATGAATATTCTAAAAGATAATAACAAAATAAAACAATTTTGGAAAAATTGAAAATCTGAAAATTTTCGTATTTTTTTGAATAGCTAGCATCGTAAAAATTTGCAAAATTCATAATTAAAAAAATACTCTAAAATCTTTATTTTTGGACCAATTTCAATGATTTTTCAACTGTTTTCTTTTGTTTAATGAATATTCTAAAAGATAATAACAAAATAAAACAATTTTGGAAAAATTGAAAATCTGAAAATTTTCGTATTTTTTTGAATAGCTAGCATCGTAAAAATTTGCAAAATTCATAATTAAAAAAATACTCTAAAATCTTTATTTTTGGACCAATTTCAATGATTTTTCAACTGTTTTCTTTTGTTTAATGAATATTCTAAAAGATAATAACAAAATAAAACAATTTTGGAAAAATGGAAAATCTGAAAATTTTCGTATTTTTTTGAATAGCTAGCATCGTAAAAATTTGCAAAATTCATAATTAAAAAAATACTCTAAAATCTTTATTTGTGGACCAATTTCAATGATTTTTCAACTGTTTTCTTTTGTTTAATGAATATTCTAAAAGATAATAACAAAATAAAACAATTTTGAAAAAATTGAAAATCTGAAAATTTTCGTATTTTTTTGAATAGCTAGCATCGTAAAAATTTGCAAAATTCATAATTAAAAAAATACTCTAAAATCTTTATTTTTGGACCAATTTCAATGATTTTTCAACTGTTTTCCTTTGTTTAATGAATATTCTAAAAGATAATAACAAAATAAAACAATTTTGGAAAAATTGAAAATCTGAAAATTTTCGTATTTTTTTGAATAGCTAGCATCGTAAAAATTTGCAAAATTCATAATTAAAAAAATACTCTAAAATCTTTATTTTTGGACCAATTTCAATGATTTTTCAACTGTTTTCGTTTGTTTAATGTTCTAAAAGATAATAACAAAATAAAACAATTTTGGAAAAATTGAAAATCTGAAAATTTTCGTATTTTTTTGAATAGCTAGCATCGTAAAAATTTGCAAAATTCATAATTAAAAAAATACTCTAAAATCTTTATTTTTGGACCAATTTCAATGATTTTTCAACTGTTTTCCTTTGTTTAATGAATATTCTAAAAGATAATAACAAAATAAAACAATTTTGGAAAAATTGAAAATCTGAAAATTTTCGTATTTTTTTGAATAGCTAGCATCGTAAAAATTTGCAAAATTCATAATTAAAAAAATACTCTAAAATCTTTATTTTTGGACCAATTTCAATGATTTTTCAACTGTTTTCTTTTGTTTAATGAATATTCTAAAAGATAATAACGAAATAAAACAATTTTAGAAAAATTGAAAATCTGAAAATTTTCGTATTTTTTTGAATAGCTAGCATCGTAAAAATTTGCAAAATTCATAATTAAAAAAATACTCTAAAATCTTTATTTTTGGACCAATTTCAATGATTTTTCAACTGTTTTCTTTTGTTTAATGAATATTCTAAAAGATAATAACGAAATAAAACAATTTTGGAAAAATTGAAAATCTGAAAATTTTCGTATTTTTTTGAATAGCTAGCATCGTAAAAATTTGCAAAATTCATAATTAAAAAAATATTCTAAAATCTTTATTGTTGGACCAATTTCAATGATTTTTCAACTGTTTTCTTTTGTTTAATGAATATTCTAAAAGATAATAACAAAATAAAACAATTTTAGAAAAATTGAAAATCTGAAAATTTTCGTATTTTTTTGAATAGCTAGCATCGTAAAAATTTGCAAAATTCATAATTAAAAAAATACTTTAAAATCTTTATTTTTGGACCAATTTCAATGATTTTTCAACTGTTTTCTTTTGTTTAATGAATATTCTAAAAGATAATAACAAAATAAAACAATTTTAGAAAAATTGAAAATCTGAAAATTTTCGTATTTTTTTGAATAGCTAGCATCGTAAAAATTTGCAAAATTCATAATTAAAAAAATACTCTAAAATCTTTATTTTTGGACCAATTTCAATGATTTTTCAACTGTTTTCTTTTGTTTAATGAATATTCTAAAAGATAATAACAAAATAAAACAATTTTGGAAAAATTGAAAATCTGAAAATTTTCGTATTTTTTTGAATAGCTAGCATCGTAAAAATTTGCAAAATTCATAATTAAAAAAATATTCTAAAATCTTTATTGTTGGACCAATTTCAATGATTTTTCAACTGTTTTCTTTTGTTTAATGAATATTCTAAAAGATAATAACAAAATAAAACCATTTTGGAAAAATTGAAAATTTGAAAATTTTCGTATTTTTTTGAATTAATTTTTTTTAGCATCGTAAAAATTTGCAAAATTCATAATTAAAAAAATATTCTAAAATCTTTATTTTTGGACCAATTTCAATGATTTTTCAACTGTTTTCTTTTGTTTAATGAATATTCTAAAAGATAATAACAAAATAAAACAATTTTAGAAAAATTGAAAATCTGAAAATTTTCGTATTTTTTTGAATAGCTAGCATCGTAAAAATTTGCAAAATTCATAATTAAAAAAATACTCTAAAATCTTTATTTTAGGACCAATTTCAATGATTTTTCAACTGTTTTCTTTTGTTTAATGAATATTCTAAAAGATAATAACAAAATAAAACCATTTTTGAAAAATTGAAAATTTGAAAATTTTCGTATTTTTTTGAATAGCTAGCATCGTAAAAATTTGCAAAATTCATAATTAAAAAAATACTCTAAAATCTTTATTTTTGGACCAATTTCAATGATTTTTCAACTGTTTTCCTTTGTTTAATGAATATTCTAAAAGATAATAACAAAATAAAACAATTTTGGAAAAATTGAAAATCTGAAAATTTTCGTATTTTTTTGAATAGCTAGCATCGTAAAAATTTGCAAAATTCATAATTAAAAAAATACTCTAAAATCTTTATTTTTGGACCAATTTCAATGATTTTTCAACTGTTTTCCTTTGTTTAATGTTCTAAAAGATAATAACAAAATAAAACAATTTTGGAAAAATTGAAAATCTGAAAATTTTCGTATTTTTTTGAATAGCTAGCATCGTAAAAATTTGCAAAATTCATAATTAAAAAAATACTCTAAAATCTTTATTTTTGGACCAATTTCAATGATTTTTCAACTGTTTTCCTTTGTTTAATGAATATTCTAAAAGATAATAACAAAATAAAACAATTTTGGAAAAATTGAAAATCTGAAAATTTTCGTATTTTTTTGAATAGCTAGCATCGTAAAAATTTGCAAAATTCATAATTAAAAAAATACTCTAAAATCTTTATTTTTGGACCAATTTCAATGATTTTTCAACTGTTTTCTTTTGTTTAATGAATATTCTAAAAGATAATAACAAAATAAAACAATTTTAGAAAAATTGAAAATCTGAAAATTTTCGTATTTTTTTGAATAGCTAGCATCGTAAAAATTTGCAAAATTCATAATTAAAAAAATACTCTAAAATCTTTATTTTTGGACCAATTTCAATGATTTTTCAACTGTTTTCTTTTGTTTAATGAATATTCTAAAAGATAATAACAAAATAAAACAATTTTGGAAAAATTGAAAATCTGAAAATTTTCGTATTTTTTTGAATAGCTAGCATTGTAAAAATTTGCAAAATTCATAATTAAAAAAATATTCTAAAATCTTTATTGTTGGACCAATTTCAATGATTTTTCAACTGTTTTCTTTTGTTTAATGAATATTCTAAAAGATAATAACAAAATAAAACAATTTTAGAAAAATTGAAAATCTGAAAATTTTCGTATTTTTTTGAATAGCTAGCATCGTAAAAATTTGCAAAATTCATAATTAAAAAAATACTTTAAAATCTTTATTTTTGGACCAATTTCAATGATTTTTCAACTGTTTTCTTTTGTTTAATGAATATTCTAAAAGATAATAACAAAATAAAACAATTTTAGAAAAATTGAAAATCTGAAAATTTTCGTATTTTTTTGAATAGCTAGCATCGTAAAAATTTGCAAAATTCATAATTAAAAAAATACTCTAAAATCTTTATTTTTGGACCAATTTCAATGATTTTTCAACTGTTTTCTTTTGTTTAATGAATATTCTAAAAGATAATAACAAAATAAAACAATTTTGAAAAAATTGAAAATCTGAAAATTTTCGTATTTTTTTGAATAGCTAGCATCGTAAAAATTTGCAAAATTCATAATTAAAAAAATACTCTAAAATCTTTATTTTTGGACCAATTTCAATGATTTTTCAACTGTTTTCCTTTGTTTAATGAATATTCTAAAAGATAATAACAAAATAAAACAATTTTGGAAAAATTGAAAATCTGAAAATTTTCGTATTTTTTTGAATAGCTAGCATCGTAAAAATTTGCAAAATTCATAATTAAAAAAATATTCTAAAATCTTTATTGTTGGACCAATTTCAATGATTTTTCAACTGTTTTCTTTTGTTTAATGAATATTCTAAAAGATAATAACAAAATAAAACAATTTTAGAAAAATTGAAAATCTGAAAATTTTCGTATTTTTTTGAATAGCTAGCATCGTAAAAATTTGCAAAATTCATAATTAAAAAAATATTCTAAAATCTTTATTGTTGGACCAATTTCAATGATTTTTCAACTGTTTTCTTTTGTTTAATGAATATTCTAAAAGATAATAACAAAATAAAACAATTTTGAAAAAATTGAAAATCTGAAAATTTTCGTATTTTTTTGAATAGCTAGCATCGTAAAAATTTGCAAAATTCATAATTAAAAAAATACTCTAAAATCTTTATTTTTGGACCAATTTCAATGATTTTTCAACTGTTTTCCTTTGTTTAATGAATATTCTAAAAGATAATAACAAAATAAAACAATTTTGGAAAAATTGAAAATCTGAAAATTTTCGTATTTTTTTGAATAGCTAGCATCGTAAAAATTTGCAAAATTCATAATTAAAAAAATACTCTAAAATCTTTATTTTTGGACCAATTTCAATGATTTTTCAACTGTTTTCTTTTGTTTAATGAATATTCTAAAAGATAATAACAAAATAAAACAATTTTGGAAAAATTGAAAATCTGAAAATTTTCGTATTTTTTTGAATAGCTAGCATCGTAAAAATTTGCAAAATTCATAATTAAAAAAATATTCTAAAATCTTTATTGTTGGACCAATTTCAATGATTTTTCAACTGTTTTCTTTTGTTTAATGAATATTCTAAAAGATAATAACAAAATAAAACCATTTTGGAAAAATTGAAAATTTGAAAATTTTCGTATTTTTTTGAATTAATTTTTTTTAGCATCGTAAAAATTTGCAAAATTCATAATTAAAAAAATATTCTAAAATCTTTATTTTTGGACCAATTTCAATGATTTTTCAACTGTTTTCTTTTGTTTAATGAATATTCTAAAAGATAATAACAAAATAAAACAATTTTAGAAAAATTGAAAATCTGAAAATTTTCGTATTTTTTTGAATAGCTAGCATCGTAAAAATTTGCAAAATTCATAATTAAAAAAATACTCTAAAATCTTTATTTTTGGACCAATTTCAATGATTTTTCAACTGTTTTCTTTTGTTTAATGAATATTCTAAAAGATAATAACAAAATAAAACAATTTTGGAAAAATTGAAAATCTGAAAATTTTCGTATTTTTTTGAATAGCTAGCATCGTAAAAATTTGCAAAATTCATAATTAAAAAAATACTCTAAAATCTTTATTGTTGGACCAATTTCAATGATTTTTCAACTGTTTTCCTTTGTTTAATGAATATTCTAAAAGATAATAACAAAATAAAATAATTTTGGAAAAATTGAAAATCTGAAAATTTTCGTATTTTTTTGAATAGCTAGCATCGTAAAAATTTGCAAAATTCATAACTAAAAAAATATTCTAAAATCTTTATTGTTGGACCAATTTCAATGATTTTTCAACTGTTTTCTTTTGTTTAATGAATATTTTAAAAGATAACAAAATAAAACAATTTTGGAAAAATTGAAAATCTGAAAATTTTCGTATTTTTTTGAATAGCTAGCATCGTAAAAATTTGCAAAATTCATAATTAAAAAAATACTCTAAAATCTTTATTTTTGGACCAATTTCAATGATTGTTCAACTGTTTTCTTTTGTTTAATGAATATTCTAAAAGATAATAACAAAATAAAACCATTTTGGAAAAATTGAAAATTTGAAAATTTTCGAATTTTTTTGAATTAATTTTTTTTAGCATCGTAAAAATTTGCAAAATTCATAATTAAAAAAATATTCTAAAATCTTTATTTTTGGACCAATTTCAATGATTTTTCAACTGTTTTCTTTTGTTTAATGAATATTCTAAAAGATAATAACAAAATAAAACAATTTTAGAAAAATTGAAAATCTGAAAATTTTCGTATTTTTTTGAATAGCTAGCATCGTAAAAATTTGCAAAATTCATAATTAAAAAAATACTCTAAAATCTTTATTTTTGGACCAATTTCAATGATTTTTCAACTGTTTTCTTTTGTTTAATGAATATTCTAAAAGATAATAACAAAATAAAACTATTTTGGAAAAATTGAAAATCTGAAAATTTTCGTATTTTTTTGAATAGCTAGCATCGTAAAAATTTGCAAAATTCATAATTAAAAAAATACTCTAAAATCTTTATTGTTGGACCAATTTCAATGATTTTTCAACTGTTTTCCTTTGTTTAATGAATATTCTAAAAGATAATAACAAAATAAAACAATTTTGGAAGAATTGAAAATCTGAAAATTTTCGTATTTTTTTGAATAGCTAGCATCGTAAAAATTTGCAAAATTCATAATTAAAAAAATATTCTAAAATATTTATTTTTGGACCAATTTCAATGATTTTTCAACTGTTTTCCTTTGTTTAATGAATATTCCAAAAGATAATAACAAAATAAAACAATTTTGGAAAAATTGAAAATCTGAAAATTTTCGTATTTTTTTGAATAGCTAGCATCGTAAAAATTTGCAAAATTCATAATTAAAAAAATATTCTAAAATCTTTATTTTTGGACCAATTTCAATGATTTTTCAACTGTTTTCTTTTGCTTAATGAATATTCTAAAAGATAATAACAAAATAAAACAATTTTGGAAAAATTGAAAATCTGAAAATTTTCGTATTTTTTTGAATAGCTAGCATCGTAAAAATTTGCAAAATTCATAATTAAAAAAATACTCTAAAATCTTTATTTTTGGACCAATTTCAATGATTTTTCAACTGTTTTCTTTTGTTTAATGAATATTCTAAAAGATAATAACAAAATAAAACAATTTTGGAAAAATTGAAAATCTGAAAATTTTCGTATTTTTTTGAATAGCTAGCATCGTAAAAATTTGCAAAATTCATAATTAAAAAAATATTCTAAAATCTTTATTTTTGGACCAATTTCAATGATTTTTCAACTGTTTTCCTTTGTTTAATGAATATTCTAAAAGATAATAACAAAATAAAACAATTTTGGAAAAATTGAAAATCTGAAAATTTTCGTATTTTTTTGAATAGCTAGCATCGTAAAAATTTGCAAAATTCATAATTAAAAAAATATTCTAAAATCTTTATTTTTGGACCAATTTCAATGATTTTTCAACTGTTTTCTTTTGTTTAATGAATATTCTAAAAGATAATAACAAAATAAAACAATTTTGGAAAAATTGAAAATCTGAAAATTTTCGTATTTTTTTGAATAGCTAGCATCGTAAAAATTTGCAAAATTCATAATTAAAAAAATATTCTAAAATCTTTATTTTTGGACCAATTTCAATGATTTTTCAACTGTTTTCTTTTGTTTAATGAATATTCTAAAAGATAATAACAAAATAAAACAATTTTGGAAAAATTGAAAATCTGAAAATTTTCGTATTTTTTTGAATAGCTAGCATCGTAAAAATTTCCAAAATTCATAATTAAAAAAATACTCTAAAATCTTTATTTTTGGACCAATTTCAATGATTTTTCAACTGTTTTCTTTTGTTTAATGAATATTCTAAAAGATAATAACAAAATAAAACAATTTTGGAAAAATTTAAAATCTGAAAATTTTCGTATTTTTTTGAATAGCTAGCATCGTAAAAATTTCCAAAATTCATAATTAAAAAAATATTCTAAAATCTTTATTTTTGGACCAATTTCAATGATTTTTCAACTGTTTTCTTTTGTTTAATGAATATTCTAAAAGATAATAACAAAATAAAACAATTTTGGAAAAATTTAAAATCTGAAAATTTTCGTATTTTTTTGAATAGCTAGCATCGTAAAAATTTGCAAAATTCATAATTAAAAAAATATTCTAAAATCTTTATTTTTGGACCAATTTCAATGATTTTTCAACTGTTTTCTTTTGTTTAATGAATATTCTAAAAGATAATAACAAAATAAAACAATTTTGGAAAAATTGAAAATCTGAAAATTTTCGTATTTTTTTGAATAGCTAGCATCGTAAAAATTTGCAAAATTCATAATTAAAAAAATACTCTAAAATCTTTATTTTTGGACCAATTTCAATGATTTTTCAACTGTTTTCCTTTGTTTAATGAATATTTTAAAAGATAATAACAAAATAAAACAATTTTGGAAAAATTGAAAATCTGAAAATTTTCGTATTTTTTTGAATAGCTAGCATCGTAAAAATTTGCAAAATTCATAATTAAAAAAATATTCTAAAATCTTTATTTTTGGACCAATTTAAATGATTTTTCAACTGTTTTCTTTTGTTTAATGAATATTCTAAAAGATAATAACAAAATAAAACAATTTTGGAAAAATTTAAAATCTGAAAATTTTCGTATTTTTTTGAATAGCTAGCATCGTAAAAATTTCCAAAATTCATAATTAAAAAAATACTCTAAAATCTTTATTTTTGGACCAATTTCAATGATTTTTCAACTGTTTTCTTTTGTTTAATGAATATTCTAAAAGATAATAACAAAATAAAACAATTTTGGAAAAATTGAAAATCTGAAAATTTTCGTATTTTTTTGAATAGCTAGCATCGTAAAAATTTGCAAAATTCATAATTAAAAAAATATTCTAAAATCTTTATTTTTGGACCAATTTCAATGATTTTTCAACTGTTTTCCTTTGTTTAATGAATATTCTAAAAGATAATAACAAAATAAAACAATTTTGGAAAAATTGAAAATCTGAAAATTTTCGTATTTTTTTGAATAGCTAGCATCGTAAAAATTTGCAAAATTCATAATTAAAAAAATACTCTAAAATCTTTATTTTTGGACCAATATCAATGATTTTTCAACTGTTTTCTTTTGTTTAATGAATATTCTAAAAGATAATAACAAAATAAAACAATTTTGGAAAAATTGAAAATCTGAAAATTTTCGTATTTTTTTGAATAGCTAGCATCGTAAAAATTTGCAAAATTCATAATTAAAAAAATATTCTAAAATATTTATTTTTGGACCAATTTCAATGATTTTTCAACTGTTTTCTTTTGTTTAATGAATATTCTAAAAGATAATAACAAAATAAAACAATTTTGGAAAAATTGAAAATCTGAAAATTTTCGTATTTTTTTGAATAGCTAGCATCGTAAAAATTTGCAAAATTCATAATTAAAAAAATATTCTAAAATCTTTATTTTTGGACCAATTTCAATGATTTTTCAACTGTTTTCTTTTGTTTAATGAATATTCTAAAAGATAATAACAAAATAAAACAATTTTGGAAAAATTGAAAATCTGAAAATTTTCGTATTTTTTTGAATAGCTAGCATCGTAAAAATTTGCAAAATTCATAATTAAAAAAATATTCTAAAATCTTTATTTTTGGACCAATTTCAATGATTTTTCAACTGTTTTCCTTTGTTTAATGAATATTCTAAAAGATAATAACAAAATAAAACAATTTTGGAAAAATTGAAAATCTGAAAATTTTCGTATTTTTTTGAATAGCTAGCATCGTAAAAATTTGCAAAATTCATAATTAAAAAAATATTCTAAAATCTTTATTTTTGGACCAATTTCAATGATTTTTCAACTGTTTTCTTTTGTTTAATGAATATTCTAAAAGATAATAACAAAATAAAACAATTTTGGAAAAATTGAAAATCTGAAAATTTTCGTATTTTTTTGAATAGCTAGCATCGTAAAAATTTGCAAAATTCATAATTAAAAAAATACTCTAAAATCTTTATTTTTGGACCAATTTCAATGATTTTTCAACTGTTTTCTTTTGTTTAATGAATATTCTAAAAGATAATAACAAAATAAAACAATTTTGGAAAAATTGAAAATCTGAAAATTTTCATATTTTTTTGAATAGCTAGCATCGTAAAAATTTGCAAAATTCATAATTAAAAAAATATTCTAAAATCTTTATTTTTGGACCAATTTCAATGATTTTTCAACTGTTTTCTTTTGTTTAATGAATATTCTAAAAGATAATAACAAAATAAAACAATTTTGGAAAAATTGAAAATCTGAAAATTTTCATATTTTTTTGAATAGCTAGCATCGTAAAAATTTGCAAAATTCATAATTAAAAAAATATTCTAAAATCTTTATTTTTGGACCAATTTCAATGATTTTTCAACTGTTTTCCTTTGTTTAATGAATATTCTAAAAGATAATAACAAAATAAAACAATTTTGGAAAAATTGAAAATCTGAAAATTTTCATATTTTTTTGAATAGCTAGCATCGTAAAAATTTGCAAAATTCATAATTAAAAAAATATTCTAAAATCTTTATTTTTGGACCAATTTCAATGATTTTTCAACTGTTTTCCTTTGTTTAATGAATATTCTAAAAGATAATAACAAAATAAAACAATTTTGGAAAAATTGAAAATCTGAAAATTTTCGTATTTTTTTGAATAGCTAGCATCGTAAAAATTTGCAAAATTCATAATTAAAAAAATATTCTAAAATCTTTATTTTTGGACCAATTTCAATGATTTTTCAACTGTTTTCTTTTGTTTAATGAATATTCTAAAAGATAATAACAAAATAAAACAATTTTGGAAAAATTGAAAATCTGAAAATTTTCGTATTTTTTTGAATAGCTAGCATCGTAAAAATTTGCAAAATTCATAATTAAAAAAATACTCTAAAATCTTTATTTTTGGACCAATTTCAATGATTTTTCAACTGTTTTCTTTTGTTTAATGAATATTCTAAAAGATAATAACAAAATAAAACAATTTTGGAAAAATTGAAAATCTGAAAATTTTCATATTTTTTTGAATAGCTAGCATCGTAAAAATTTGCAAAATTCATAATTAAAAAAATATTCTAAAATCTTTATTTTTGGACCAATTTCAATGATTTTTCAACTGTTTTCCTTTGTTTAATGAATATTCTAAAAGATAATAACAAAATAAAACAATTTTGGAAAAATTGAAAATCTGAAAATTTTCATATTTTTTTGAATAGCTAGCATCGTAAAAATTTGCAAAATTCATAATTAAAAAAATATTCTAAAATCTTTATTTTTGGACCAATTTCAATGATTTTTCAACTGTTTTCCTTTGTTTAATGAATATTCTAAAAGATAATAACAAAATAAAACAATTTTGGAAAAATTGAAAATCTGAAAATTTTCGTATTTTTTTGAATAGCTAGCATCGTAAAAATTTGCAAAATTCATAATTAAAAAAATATTCTAAAATCTTTATTTTTGGACCAATTTCAATGATTTTTCAACTGTTTTCTTTTGTTTAATGAATATTCTAAAAGATAATAACAAAATAAAACAATTTTGGAAAAATTGAAAATCTGAAAATTTTCGTATTTTTTTGAATAGCTAGCATCGTAAAAATTTGCAAAATTCATAATTAAAAAAATATTCTAAAATCTTTATTTTTGGACCAATTTCAATGATTTTTCAACTGTTTTCCTTTGTTTAATGAATATTCTAAAAGATAATAACAAAATAAAACAATTTTGGAAAAATTGAAAATCTGAAAATTTTCGTATTTTTTTGAATAGCTAGCATCGTAAAAATTTGCAAAATTCATAATTAAAAAAATATTCTAAAATCTTTATTTTTGGACCAATTTCAATGATTTTTCAACTGTTTTCTTTTGTTTAATGAATATTCTAAAAGATAATAACAAAATAAAACAATTTTGGAAAAATTGAAAATCTGAAAATTTTCGTATTTTTTTGAATAGCTAGCATCGTAAAAATTTGCAAAATTCATAATTAAAAAAATACTCTAAAATCTTTATTTTTGGACCAATTTCAATGATTTTTCAACTGTTTTCTTTTGTTTAATGAATATTCTAAAAGATAATAACAAAATAAAACAATTTTGGAAAAATTGAAAATCTGAAAATTTTCGTATTTTTTTGAATAGCTAGCATCGTAAAAATTTGCAAAATTCATAATTAAAAAAATATTCTAAAATCTTTATTTTTGGACCAATTTCAATGATTTTTCAACTGTTTTCTTTTGTTTAATGAATATTCTAAAAGATAATAACAAAATAAAACAATTTTGGAAAAATTGAAAATCTGAAAATTTTCATATTTTTTTGAATAGCTAGCATCGTAAAAATTTGCAAAATTCATAATTAAAAAAATATTCTAAAATCTTTATTTTTGGACCAATTTCAATGATTTTTCAACTGTTTTCTTTTGTTTAATGAATATTCTAAAAGATAATAACAAAATAAAACCATTTTGGAAAAATTGAAAATTTGAAAATTTTCGTATTTTTTTGAATAGCTAGCATCGTAAAAATTTGCAAAATTCATAATTAAAAAAATATTCTAAAATCTTTATTTTTGGACCAATTTCAATGATTTTTCAACTGTTTTCTTTTGTTTAATGAATATTCTAAAAGATAATAACAAAATAAAACAATTTTGGAAAAATTGAAAATCTGAAAATTTTCATATTTTTTTGAATAGCTAGCATCGTAAAAATTTGCAAAATTCATAATTAAAAAAATATTCTAAAATCTTTATTTTTGGACCAATTTCAATGATTTTTCAACTGTTTTCTTTTGTTTAACCCATTAACAACGGGTACGAGAACCCGTTGTCAGAATTTAATAAGTTTTTAACAGTGGTATATTTTTAGTTCCAGATACTCAAATTTAAAATTTCGTGGGGCTGTAGTTCCTATATTCTGAGATCTAGCCTGTACTTTATATAGTACAACCGTTGTGAGAAGTAAAAAAAAAATTAAAATTTTAAAAATGAAAAATAATATTAATTTTTTTGTTTATATTTTTTTGTTTGGTTTACTAAATTTTCTTACATTATTTTTTTATATTATAATTAAATTAGTTATGGTAACTTTGAAAGCAGTTTCTTTTTATACACAATGTTTTTAGGCAAATTTTGCAACTATACATGCTTCTGTTATGACATACCACACAACGGAGTTGAGATTTTAATTTTATTGGAACATGGTGATTTATTTCCTTTTCTACTTGAGATGATGGATTCCTTTTTTTCTCATATTTTCTTGCTTTTGCTTCTTGCAAAATTTTTCGCACAATAAACCTGCGGAAGTTAAGTTGGGTGTTATATTGCTCATTTTTGTTCGAAAGCAAATAAAGTTTCCACGCATTAACCATTGCAAGATCAATGATGTAGGTAAAAATAACCCACCACCATTTCTTTCCCTTTATCGAAATTCTGTACGTATTTATGTTTTGGTCCACGTTATCTACGCCTCCCATATGCGCATTGTAAGTAGTATATACGTGTGGCTGCTCTACTGGCATTTTTTTATGAGCTAGTTTAGACCAGCGCTTGACATAATTAATTGGTGTTATATGATCAAAATTTGTTATGATTCTGCAAACACTATTGTCCATCCATTGCACAGCTAATAAATCATTTGTTAAATCATATCTGCAATTTAACTGATGAATAAAAACTGAAAAATTGAATAATTATCACTATTACCTATAATCAAATGTTCCACGAGGTTTGGTTTTAAAAGTTTTATTTTTTTCCAAAGGACAACCTTGAAGTCGGTTTTCTCGAATAGTACCTGTGGCATTAAATTTCATTTCCTTTAAAACTTTCATTAAGGCATGTGTCGTAAAGAAGTTATCAAAAAAAACATTATGCTGACTTGGCTGTGGTATTTTTACTAAGAAATCTGTTACAACTTTTGCACCTAGAGGAATTAATCGCTCATCATTTTCATTTTTCCCGCAATATATATCAAAGTCATAGCAAAATCCATTTGAGCTAGATAACATCCAGTTCTTATAGCCAAATCGGACAGGTTTACCTCTGATAAATTGTTTGGCTGAATGTTTCCCAAAATATTCTATCATAGATTCATCAATAGATAGATTTGTGTGGAAATATCCAAATTGTAGAAAACTATCTCTCACCATATTCATCAGTGGTCTTACTTTATACATTTTGTCAGATGATAAATGAATTTTTCCATTATCTGCCAAATGTAAATACCGTTTAATTGAGAGATATCGATCGCGGCTCATTGCTTGGCTTATTAAATCTATTCCTAAGTCTTCATCTAGAGACCAATAATGATATTCTGAAGGTAATCTATGGTAACCAGTAAATATCAATATGGCGATAAATACTCTCATTTCATCAATGTCAATTTTAAATTTTTGATCATTTTTTACTGCTGATGCATACATCATGCTCTGGTCACACATATGTTGTAAAATTGAATCTGATAATATCATTTCAAATATAGTAATTGGCGTACAATCTGATATTTTTTCCAAGACACTGGGGAGTTTTTCTGAGAATGAAGTACTTTGAGTGAAAGTTTCGTAAACAGGATTTTTCTTCCACCATTTACATTTTTTATTAACTATTAAAAACATGAAACACAACGAAAAAAATAAGGCAGAAAGAAGAAATAAATAAACATGCAATATGCTACAGTAAAATATCAAAAATTAAAAATAACAGAATATAAATTAAATAGCTAACAGGAAAGAAAATTTAAGTAAGCTCAGATAAAAATCTGCTAAATACTAGTATAAAATGTAAGTTTGATAAACAGTTACAAAAATTACCAGCCAAATATTGGTCGTAAACAGAGGCTCTAGCTTCATTTGTACACGGAATTGAACTTGGTCCAGCTCTATTTAACAAACTTTCTTTATAGTTTTCATTTTCTTCATGAATATCTAATTCAACAGTACCAGGAATATCTCTTGGCATGTTGTTTTCAAAAATATTTTGTTCATCTATTTCTTCAGAATCTGTTAAAACATCTAAATCTGGTGGAATAATATTTACAAAAATTTCTTCAGAATCATTATTTTCATAACTATCATCTTGCAGAAGAGCTTCAATTGCTTCCTCAAGGCCTTTAAACTGATTTTTTCCATAAAAAAGTTTTTTGTTTTCATTTGATTGCTTTGACATATTCTTAAAAAAAAGAAAAAAAATTTTTTTTTTTGTATACATATTTAACGGTTGTACTTTTTATAGTACACCCAACTTCATTGACGAAAAAAACAAGTAAAATAATGGAATTTTTCCTTTTATAAACTTACATTGATTTTGATTATCTTTATTTATCAAATTTAATTTATTTTGCAAAATAATAATGCTATAATTAATTTTTTTTTATTATTTTTAAAAAACACGTCCACTTTTACACAAACTTTAAAAATCACACTTTTTCTACGTCAAAAAAATGACATTTATCTGAAGTTAAACCAGTATTGCCGCATATAATTTTATTTTGTATATTTTTAACTTTATTTTAACGCAAATTTTTCCCAAAAATTCACAATGGTTTAGTCACTATAACTTAAAACGTGACACCTATTTTGCTGTACTATATATAGTACAACCGTTGTTAATGGGTTAATGAATATTCTAAAAGATAATAACAAAATAAAACAATTTTGGAAAAATTGAAAATCTGAAAATTTTCATATTTTTTTGAATAGCTAGCATCGTAAAAATTTGCAAAATTCATAATTAAAAAAATATTCTAAAATCTTTATTTTTGGACCAATTTCAATGATTTTTCAACTGTTTTCCTTTGTTTAATGAATATTCTAAAAGATAATAACAAAATAAAACAATTTTGGAAAAATTGAAAATCTGAAAATTTTCGTATTTTTTTGAATAGCTAGCATCGTAAAAATTTGCAAAATTCATAATTAAAAAAATATTCTAAAATCTTTATTTTTGGACCAATTTCAATGATTTTTCAACTGTTTTCCTTTGTTTAATGAATATTCTAAAAGATAATAACAAAATAAAACAATTTTGGAAAAATTGAAAATCTGAAAATTTTCGTATTTTTTTGAATAGCTAGCATCGTAAAAATTTGCAAAATTCATAATTAAAAAAATACTCTAAAATCTTTATTTTTGGACCAATTTCAATGATTTTTCAACTGTTTTCTTTTGTTTAATGAATATTCTAAAAGATAATAAAAAAATAAAACAATTTTGGAAAAATTGAAAATCTGAAAATTTTCGTATTTTTTTGAATAGCTAGCATCGTAAAAATTTGCAAAATTCATAATTAAAAAAATATTCTAAAATCTTTATTTTTGGACCAATTTCAATGATTTTTCAACTGTTTTCTTTTGTTTAATGAATATTCTAAAAGATAATAACAAAATAAAACCATTTTGGAAAAATTGAAAATTTGAAAATTTTCGTATTTTTTTGAATAGCTAGCATCGTAAAAATTTGCAAAATTCATAATTAAAAAAATATTCTAAAATCTTTATTTTTGGACCAATTTCAATGATTTTTCAACTGTTTTATTTTGTTTAATGAATATTCTAAAAGATAATAACAAAATAAAACAATTTTGGAAAAATTGAAAATCTGAAAATTTTCATATTTTTTTGAATAGCTAGCATCGTAAAAATTTGCAAAATTCATAATTAAAAAAATATTCTAAAATCTTTATTTTTGGACCAATTTCAATGATTGTTCAACTGTTTTCTTTTGTTTAATGAATATTCTAAAAGATAATAACAAAATAAAACAATTTTGGAAAAATTGAAAATCTGAAAATTTTCGTATTTTTTTGAATAGCTAGCATCGTAAAAATTTGCAAAATTCATAATTAAAAAAATATTCTAAAATCTTTATTTTTGGACCAATTTCAATGATTTTTCAACTGTTTTCTTTTGTTTAATGAATATTCTAAAAGATAATAACAAAATAAAACCATTTTGGAAAAATTGAAAATTTGAAAATTTTCGTATTTTTTTGAATAGCTAGCATCGTAAAAATTTGCAAAATTCATAATTAAAAAAATATTCTAAAATCTTTATTTTTGGACCAATTTCAATGATTTTTCAACTGTTTTATTTTGTTTAATGAATATTCTAAAAGATAATAACAAAATAAAACAATTTTGGAAAAATTGAAAATCTGAAAATTTTCATATTTTTTTGAATAGCTAGCATCGTAAAAATTTGCAAAATTCATAATTAAAAAAATATTCTAAAATCTTTATTTTTGGACCAATTTCAATGATTTTTCAACTGTTTTCCTTTGTTTAATGAATATTCTAAAAGATAATAACAAAATAAAACAATTTTGGAAAAATTGAAAATCTGAAAATTTTCGTATTTTTTTGAATAGCTAGCATCGTAAAAATTTGCAAAATTCATAATTAAAAAAATATTCTAAAATCTTTATTTTTGGACCAATTTCAATGATTTTTCAACTGTTTTCTTTTGTTTAATGAATATTCTAAAAGATAATAACAAAATAAAACAATTTTGGAAAAATTGAAAATCTGAAAATTTTCATATTTTTTTGAATAGCTAGCATCGTAAAAATTTGCAAAATTCATAATTAAAAAAATATTCTAAAATCTTTATTTTTGGACCAATTTCAATGATTTTTCAACTGTTTTCCTTTGTTTAATGAATATTCTAAAAGATAATAACAAAATAAAACAATTTTGGAAAAATTGAAAATCTGAAAATTTTCGTATTTTTTTGAATAGCTAGCATCGTAAAAATTTGCAAAATTCATAATTAAAAAAATATTCTAAAATCTTTATTTTTGGACCAATTTCAATGATTTTTCAACTGTTTTCTTTTGTTTAATGAATATTCTAAAAGATAATAACAAAATAAAACAATTTTGGAAAAATTGAAAATCTGAAAATTTTCATATTTTTTTGAATAGCTAGCATCGTAAAAATTTGCAAAATTCATAATTAAAAAAATATTCTAAAATCTTTATTTTTGGACCAATTTCAATGATTTTTCAACTGTTTTCCTTTGTTTAATGAATATTCTAAAAGATAATAACAAAATAAAACAATTTTGGAAAAATTGAAAATCTGAAAATTTTCGTATTTTTTTGAATAGCTAGCATCGTAAATATTTGCAAAATTCATAATTAAAAAAATATTCTAAAATCTTTATTTTTGGACCAATTTCAATGATTTTTCAACTGTTTTCCTTTGTTTAATGAATATTCTAAAAGATAATAACAAAATAAAACAATTTTGGAAAAATTGAAAATCTGAAAATTTTCGTATTTTTTTGAATAGCTAGCATCGTAAAAATTTGCAAAATTCATAATTAAAAAAATATTCTAAAATCTTTATTTTTGGACCAATTTCAATGATTTTTCAACTGTTTTCTTTTGTTTAATGAATATTCTAAAAGATAATAACAAAATAAAACAATTTTGGAAAAATTGAAAATCTGAAAATTTTCATATTTTTTTGAATAGCTAGCATCGTAAAAATTTGCAAAATTCATAATTAAAAAAATATTCTAAAATCTTTATTTTTGGACCAATTTCAATGATTTTTCAACTGTTTTCCTTTGTTTAATGAATATTCTAAAAGATAATAACAAAATAAAACAATTTTGGAAAAATTGAAAATCTGAAAATTTTCATATTTTTTTGAATAGCTAGCATCGTAAAAATTTGCAAAATTCATAATTAAAAAAATATTCTAAAATCTTTATTTTTGGACCAATTTCAATGATTTTTCAACTGTTTTCCTTTGTTTAATGAATATTCTAAAAGATAATAACAAAATAAAACAATTTTGGAAAAATTGAAAATCTGAAAATTTTCGTATTTTTTTGAATAGCTAGCATCGTAAAAATTTGCAAAATTCATAATTAAAAAAATATTCTAAAATCTTTATTTTTGGACCAATTTCAATGATTTTTCAACTGTTTTCCTTTGTTTAATGAATATTCTAAAAGATAATAACAAAATAAAACAATTTTGGAAAAATTGAAAATCTGAAAATTTTCGTATTTTTTTGAATAGCTAGCATCGTAAAAATTTGCAAAATTCATAATTAAAAAAATACTCTAAAATCTTTATTTTTGGACCAATTTCAATGATTTTTCAACTGTTTTCTTTTGTTTAATGAATATTCTAAAAGATAATAACAAAATAAAACCATTTTGGAAAAATTGAAAATTTGAAAATTTTCGTATTTTTTTGAATAGCTAGCATCGTAAAAATTTGCAAAATTCATAATTAAAAAAATATTCTAAAATCTTTATTTTTGGACCAATTTCAATGATTTTTCAACTGTTTTCTTTTGTTTAATGAATATTCTAAAAGATAATAACAAAATAAAACAATTTTGGAAAAATTGAAAATCTGAAAATTTTCATATTTTTTTGAATAGCTAGCATCGTAAAAATTTGCAAAATTCATAATTAAAAAAATATTCTAAAATCTTTATTTTTGGACCAATTTCAATGATTTTTCAACTGTTTTCCTTTGTTTAATGAATATTCTAAAAGATAATAACAAAATAAAACAATTTTGGAAAAATTGAAAATCTGAAAATTTTCGTATTTTTTTGAATAGCTAGCATCGTAAAAATTTGCAAAATTCATAATTAAAAAAATATTCTAAAATCTTTATTTTTGGACCAATTTCAATGATTTTTCAACTGTTTTCTTTTGTTTAATGAATATTCTAAAAGATAATAACAAAATAAAACAATTTTGGAAAAATTGAAAATCTGAAAATTTTCGTATTTTTTTGAATAGCTAGCATCGTAAAAATTTGCAAAATTCATAATTAAAAAAATACTCTAAAATCTTTATTTTTGGACCAATTTCAATGATTTTTCAACTGTTTTCTTTTGTTTAATGAATATTCTAAAATATAATAACAAAATAAAACCATTTTGGAAAAATTGAAAATTTGAAAATTTTCGTATTTTTTTGAATAGCTAGCATCGTAAAAATTTGCAAAATTCATAATTAAAAAAATATTCTAAAATCTTTATTTTTGGACCAATTTCAATGATTTTTCAACTGTTTTCTTTTGTTTAATGAATATTCTAAAAGATAATAACAAAATAAAACAATTTTGGAAAAATTGAAAATCTGAAAATTTTCATATTTTTTTGAATAGCTAGCATCGTAAAAATTTGCAAAATTCATAATTAAAAAAATATTCTAAAATCTTTATTTTTGGACCAATTTCAATGATTTTTCAACTGTTTTCCTTTGTTTAATGAATATTCTAAAAGATAATAACAAAATAAAACAATTTTGGAAAAATTGAAAATCTGAAAATTTTCGTATTTTTTTGAATAGCTAGCATCGTAAAAATTTGCAAAATTCATAATTAAAAAAATATTCTAAAATCTTTATTTTTGGACCAATTTCAATGATTTTTCAACTGTTTTCTTTTGTTTAATGAATATTCTAAAAGATAATAACAAAATAAAACAATTTTGGAAAAATTGAAAATCTGAAAATTTTCGTATTTTTTTGAATAGCTAGCATCGTAAAAATTTGCAAAATTCATAATTAAAAAAATACTCTAAAATCTTTATTTTTGGACCAATTTCAATGATTTTTCAACTGTTTTCTTTTGTTTAATGAATATTCTAAAAGATAATAACAAAATAAAACAATTTTGGAAAAATTGAAAATCTGAAAATTTTCGTATTTTTTTGAATAGCTAGCATCGTAAAAATTTGCAAAATTCATAATTAAAAAAATACTCTAAAATCTTTATTTTTGGCCAATTTCAATGATTTTTCAACTGTTTTCTTTTGTTTAATGAATATTCTACAAGATAATAACAAAATAAAACCATTTTGGAAAAATTGAAAATTTGAAAATTTTCGTATTTTTTTGAATAGCTAGCATCGTAAAAATTTGCAAAATTCATAATTAAAAAAATACTCTAAAATCTTTATTTTTGGACCAATTTCAATGATTTTTCAACTGTTTTCTTTTGTTTAACGAATATTCTAAAAGATAATAACAAAATAAAACAATTTTGGAAAAATTGAAAATCTGAAAATTTTCGTATTTTTTTGAATAGCTAGCATCGTAAAAATTTGCAAAATTCATAATTAAAAAAATATTCTAAAATCTTTATTTTTGGACCAATTTCAATGATTTTTCAACTGTTTTCTTTTGTTTAATGAATATTCTAAAAGATAATAACAAAATAAAACAATTTTGGAAAAATTGAAAATCTGAAAATTTTCGTATTTTTTTGAATAGCTAGCATCGTAAAAATTTGCAAAATTCATAATTAAAAAAATACTCTAAAATCTTTATTTTTGGACCAATTTCAATGATTTTTCAACTGTTTTCTTTTGTTTAATGAATATTCTAAAAGATAATAACAAAATAAAACAATTTTGGAAAAATTGAAAATCTGAAAATTTTCGTATTTTTTTGAATAGCTAGCATCGTAAAAATTTGCAAAATTCATAATTAAAAAAATACTCTAAAATCTTTATTTTTGGACCAATTTCAATGATTTTTCAACTGTTTTCTTTTGTTTAATGAATATTCTAAAAGATAATAACAAAATAAAACAATTTTGGAAAAATTGAAAATCTGAAAATTTTCGTATTTTTTTGAATAGCTAGCATCGTAAAAATTTGCAAAATTCATAATTAAAAAAATACTCTAAAATCTTTATTTTTGGCCAATTTCAATGATTTTTCAACTGTTTTCTTTTGTTTAATGAATATTCTAAAAGATAATAACAAAATAAAACCATTTTGGAAAAATTGAAAATTTGAAAATTTTCGTATTTTTTTGAATAGCTAGCATCGTAAAAATTTGCAAAATTCATAATTAAAAAAATACTCTAAAATCTTTATTTTTGGACCAATTTCAATGATTTTTCAACTGTTTTCTTTTGTTTAACGAATATTCTAAAAGATAATAACAAAATAAAACAATTTTGGAAAAATTGAAAATCTGAAAATTTTCGTATTTTTTTGAATAGCTAGCATCGTAAAAATTTGCAAAATTCATAATTAAAAAAATATTCTAAAATCTTTATTTTTGGACCAATTTCAATGATTTTTCAACTGTTTTCTTTTGTTTAATGAATATTCTAAAAGATAATTACAAAATAAAACAATTTTGAAAAAATTGAAAATCTGAAAATTTTCGTATTTTTTTGAATAGCTAGCATCGTAAAAATTTGCAAAATTCATAATTAAAAAAATACTCTAAAATCTTTATTTTTGGACCAATTTCAATGATTTTTCAACTGTTTTCTTTTGTTTAATGAATATTCTAAAAGATAATAACAAAATAAAACAATTTTGGAAAAATTGAAAATCTGAAAATTTTCGTATTTTTTTGAATAGCTAGCATCGTAAAAATTTGCAAAATTCATAATTAAAAAAATACTCTAAAATCTTTATTTTTGGACCAATTTCAATGATTTTTCAACTGTTTTCTTTTGTTTAATGAATATTCTAAAAGATAATAACAAAATAAAACCATTTTGGAAAAATTGAAAATTTGAAAATTTTCGTATTTTTTTGAATAGCTAGCATCGTAAAAATTTGCAAAATTCATAATTAAAAAAATACTCTAAAATCTTTATTTTTGGACCAATTTCAATGATTTTTCAACTGTTTTCTTTTGTTTAATGAATATTCTAAAAGATAATAACAAAATAAAACAATTTTGGAAAAATTGAAAATCTGAAAATTTTCGTATTTTTTTGAATAGCTAGCATCGTAAAAATTTGCAAAATTCATAATTAAAAAAATACTCTAAAATCTTTATTTTTGGACCAATTTCAATGATTTTTCAACTGTTTTCTTTTGTTTAATGAATATTCTAAAAGATAATAACAAAATAAAACCATTTTGGAAAAATTGAAAATTTGAAAATTTTCGTATTTTTTTGAATAGCTAGCATCGTAAAAATTTGCAAAATTCATAATTAAAAAAATATTCTAAAATCTTTATTTTTGGACCAATTTCAATGATTTTTCAACTGTTTTCTTTTGTTTAATGAATATTCTAAAAGATAATAACAAAATAAAACAATTTTGGAAAAATTGAAAATCTGAAAATTTTCATATTTTTTTGAATAGCTAGCATCGTAAAAATTTGCAAAATTCATAATTAAAAAAATATTCTAAAATCTTTATTTTTGGACCAATTTCAATGATTTTTCAACTGTTTTCCTTTGTTTAATGAATATTCTAAAAGATAATAACAAAATAAAACAATTTTGGAAAAATTGAAAATCTGAAAATTTTCGTATTTTTTTGAATAGCTAGCATCGTAAAAATTTGCAAAATTCATAATTAAAAAAATATTCTAAAATCTTTATTTTTGGACCAATTTCAATGATTTTTCAACTGTTTTCTTTTGTTTAATGAATATTCTAAAAGATAATAACAAAATAAAACAATTTTGGAAAAATTGAAAATCTGAAAATTTTCGTATTTTTTTGAATAGCTAGCATCGTAAAAATTTGCAAAATTCATAATTAAAAAAATACTCTAAAATCTTTATTTTTGGACCAATTTCAATGATTTTTCAACTGTTTTCTTTTGTTTAATGAATATTCTAAAAGATAATAACAAAATAAAACAATTTTGGAAAAATTGAAAATCTGAAAATTTTCGTATTTTTTTTAATAGCTAGCATCGTAAAAATTTGCAAAATTCATAATTAAAAAAATACTCTAAAATCTTTATTTTTGGACCAATTTCAATGATTTTTCAACTGTTTTCTTTTGTTTAATGAATATTCTAAAAGATAATAACAAAATAAAACAATTTTGGAAAAATTGAAAATCTGAAAATTTTCGTATTTTTTTGAATAGCTAGCATCGTAAAAATTTGCAAAATTCATAATTAAAAAAATACTCTAAAATCTTTATTTTTGGACCAATTTCAATGATTTTTCAACTGTTTTCTTTTGTTTAACGAATATTCTAAAAGATAATAACAAAATAAAACAATTTTGGAAAAATTGAAAATCTGAAAATTTTCGTATTTTTTTGAATAGCTAGCATCGTAAAAATTTGCAAAATTCATAATTAAAAAAATACTCTAAAATCTTTATTTTTGGACCAATTTCAATGATTTTTCAACTGTTTTCTTTTGTTTAACGAATATTCTAAAAGATAATAACAAAATAAAACAATTTTGGAAAAATTGAAAATTTGAAAATTTTCGTATTTTTTTGAATAGCTAGCATCGTAAAAATTTGCAAAATTCATAATTAAAAAAATACTCTAAAATCTTTATTTTTGGACCAATTTCAATGATTTTTCAACTGTTTTCTTTTGTTTAATGAATATTCTAAAAGATAATAACAAAATAAAACAATTTTGGAAAAATTGAAAATCTGAAAATTTTCATATTTTTTTGAATAGCTAGCATCGTAAAAATTTGCAAAATTCATAATTAAAAAAATATTCTAAAATCTTTATTTTTGGACCAATTTCAATGATTTTTCAACTGTTTTCCT
The DNA here is from genome assembly GCA_963942445.1 of Argyra leucocephala. Taxonomy (NCBI): domain Eukaryota; kingdom Metazoa; phylum Arthropoda; class Insecta; order Diptera; family Dolichopodidae; genus Argyra; species Argyra leucocephala. Next base: position 38,270,340 of record OZ012680.1, on the reverse strand, counting down.
TTGTTTAATGAATATTCTAAAAGATAATAACAAAATAAAACAATTTTGGAAAAATTGAAAATCTGAAAATTTTCGTATTTTTTTGAATAGCTAGCATCGTAAAAATTTGCAAAATTCATAATTAAAAAAATATTCTAAAATCTTTATTTTTGGACCAATTTCAATGATTTTTCAACTGTTTTCTTTTGTTTAATGAATATTCTAAAAGATAATAACAAAATAAAACAATTTTGGAAAAATTGAAAATCTGAAAATTTTCGTATTTTTTTGAATAGCAAGCATCGTAAAAATTTGCAAAATTCATAATTAAAAAAATACTCTAAAATCTTTATTTTTGGACCAATTTCAATGATTTTTCAACTGTTTTCTTTTGTTTAATGAATATTCTAAAAGATAATAACAAAATAAAACAATTTTGGAAAAATTGAAAATCTGAAAATTTTCGTATTTTTTTGAATAGCTAGCATCGTAAAAATTTGCAAAATTCATAATTAAAAAAATACTCTAAAATCTTTATTTTTGGACCAATTTCAATGATTTTTCAACTGTTTTCTTTTGTTTAATGAATATTCTAAAAGATAATAACAAAATAAAACAATTTTGGAAAAATTGAAAATCTGAAAATTTTCGTATTTTTTTGAATAGCTAGCATCGTAAAAATTTGCAAAATTCATAATTAAAAAAATACTCTAAAATCTTTATTTTTGGACCAATTTCAATGATTTTTCAACTGTTTTCTTTTGTTTAACGAATATTCTAAAAGATAATAACAAAATAAAACAATTTTGGAAAAATTGAAAATCTGAAAATTTTCGTATTTTTTTGAATAGCTAGCATCGTAAAAATTTGCAAAATTCATAATTAAAAAAATACTCTAAAATCTTTATTTTTGGACCAATTTCAATGATTTTTCAACTGTTTTCTTTTGTTTAACGAATATTCTAAAAGATAATAACAAAATAAAACAATTTTGGAAAAATTGAAAATCTGAAAATTTTCGTATTTTTTTGAATAGCTAGCATCGTAAAAATTTGCAAAATTCATAATTAAAAAAATACTCTAAAATCTTTATTTTTGGACCAATTTCAATGATTTTTCAACTGTTTTCTTTTGTTTAACGAATATTCTAAAAGATAATAACAAAATAAAACAATTTTGGAAAAATTGAAAATTTGAAAATTTTCGTATTTTTTTGAATAGCTAGCATCGTAAAAATTTGCAAAATTCATAATTAAAAAAATACTCTAAAATCTTTATTTTTGGACCAATTTCAATGATTTTTCAACTGTTTTCTTTTGTTTAACGAATATTCTAAAAGATAATAACAAAATAAAACAATTTTGGAAAAATTGAAAATCTGAAAATTTTCGTATTTTTTTGAATAGCTAGCATCGTAAAAATTTGCAAAATTCATAATTAAAAAAATATTCTAAAATCTTTATTTTTGGACCAATTTCAATGATTTTTCAACTGTTTTCTTTTGTTTAATGAATATTCTAAAAGATAATAACAAAATAAAACAATTTTGGAAAAATTGAAAATCTGAAAATTTTCGTATTTTTTTGAATAGCTAGCATCGTAAAAATTTGCAAAATTCATAATTAAAAAAATACTCTAAAATCTTTATTTTTGGACCAATTTCAATGATTTTTCAACTGTTTTCTTTTGTTTAATGAATATTCTAAAAGATAATAACAAAATAAAACAATTTTGGAAAAATTGAAAATCTGAAAATTTTCGTATTTTTTTGAATAGCTAGCATCGTAAAAATTTGCAAAATTCATAATTAAAAAAATACTCTAAAATCTTTATTTTTGGACCAATTTCAATGATTTTTCAACTGTTTTCTTTTGTTTAATGAATATTCTAAAAGATAATAACAAAATAAAACAATTTTGGAAAAATTGAAAATCTGAAAATTTTCGTATTTTTTTGAATAGCTAGCATCGTAAAAATTTGCAAAATTCATAATTAAAAAAATTCTCTAAAATCTTTATTTTTGGACCAATTTCAATGATTTTTCAACTGTTTTCTTTTGTTTAATGAATATTCTAAAAGATAATAACAAAATAAAACCATTTTGGAAAAATTGAAAATTTGAAAATTTTCGTATTTTTTTGAATAGCTAGCATCGTAAAAATTTGCAAAATTCATAATTAAAAAAATATTCTAAAATCTTTATTTTTGGACCAATTTCAATGATTTTTCAACTGTTTTCTTTTGTTTAATGAATATTCTAAAAGATAATAACAAAATAAAACAATTTTGGAAAAATTGAAAATCTGAAAATTTTCGTATTTTTTTGAATAGCTAGCATCGTAAAAATTTGCAAAATTCATAATTAAAAAAATATTCTAAAATCTTTATTTTTGGACCAATTTCAATGATTTTTCAACTGTTTTCCTTTGTTTAATGAATATTCTAAAAGATAATAACAAAATAAAACAATTTTGGAAAAATTGAAAATCTGAAAATTTTCGTATTTTTTTGAATAGCTAGCATCGTAAAAATTTGCAAAATTCATAATTAAAAAAATACTCTAAAATCTTTATTTTTGGACCAATTTCAATGATTTTTCAACTGTTTTCTTTTGTTTAATGAATATTCTAAAAGATAATAACAAAATAAAACAATTTTGGAAAAATTGAAAATCTGAAAATTTTCGTATTTTTTTGAATAGCTAGCATCGTAAAAATTTGCAAAATTCATAATTAAAAAAATACTCTAAAATCTTTATTTTTGGAGTAAAATTGAAAATCTGAAAATTTTCGTATTTTTTTGAATAGCTAGCATCGTAAAAATTTGCAAAATTCATAATTAAAAAAATATTCTAAAATCTTTATTTTTGGACCAATTTCAATGATTTTTCAACTGTTTTCTTTTGTTTAATGAATATTCTAAAAGATAATAACAAAATAAAACAATTTTGGAAAAATTGAAAATCTGAAAATTTTCGTATTTTTTTGAATAGCTAGCATCGTAAAAATTTGCAAAATTCATAATTAAAAAAATACTCTAAAATCTTTATTTTTGGACCAATTTCAATGATTTTTCAACTGTTTTCTTTTGTTTAATGAATATTCTAAAAGATAATAACAAAATAAAACAATTTTGGAAAAATTGAAAATCTGAAAATTTTCGTATTTTTTTGAATAGCTAGCATCGTAAAAATTTGCAAAATTCATAATTAAAAAAATACTCTAAAATCTTTATTTTTGGACCAATTTCAATGATTTTTCAACTGTTTTCTTTTGTTTAATGAATATTCTAAAAGATAATAACAAAATAAAACAATTTTGGAAAAATTGAAAATCTGAAAATTTTCGTATTTTTTTGAATAGCTGGCATCGTAAAAATTTGCAAAATTCATAATTAAAAAAATACTCTAAAATCTTTATTTTTGGACCAATTTCAATGATTTTTCAACTGTTTTCTTTTGTTTAATGAATATTCTAAAAGATAATAACAAAATAAAACCATTTTGGAAAAATTGAAAATTTGAAAATTTTCGTATTTTTTTGAATAGCTAGCATCGTAAAAATTTGCAAAATTCATAATTAAAAAAATACTCTAAAATCTTTATTTTTGGACCAATTTCAATGATTTTTCAACTGTTTTCTTTTGTTTAATGAATATTCTAAAAGATAATAACAAAATAAAACAATTTTGGAAAAATTGAAAATCTGAAAATTTTCGTATTTTTTTGAATAGCTAGCATCGTAAAAATTTGCAAAATTCATAATTAAAAAAATACTCTAAAATCTTTATTTTTGGACCAATTTCAATGATTTTTCAACTGTTTTCTTTTGTTTAATGAATATTCTAAAAGATAATAACAAAATAAAACAATTTTGGAAAAATTGAAAATCTGAAAATTTTCGTATTTTTTTGAATAGCTAGCATCGTAAAAATTTGCAAAATTCATAATTAAAAAAATACTCTAAAATCTTTATTTTTGGACCAATTTCAATGATTTTTCAACTGTTTTCTTTTGTTTAATGAATATTCTAAAAGATAATAACAAAATAAAACAATTTTGGAAAAATTGAAAATCTGAAAATTTTCGTATTTTATTGAATAGCTAGCATCGTAAAAATTTGCAAAATTCATAATTAAAAAAATACTCTAAAATCTTTATTTTTGGACCAATTTCAATGATTTTTCAACTGTTTTCTTTTGTTTAATGAATATTCTAAAAGATAATAACAAAATAAAACAATTTTGGAAAAATTGAAAATCTGAAAATTTTCGTATTTTTTTGAATAGCTAGCATCGTAAAAATTTGCAAAATTCATAATTAAAAAAATACTCTAAAATCTTTATTTTTGGACCAATTTCAATGATTTTTCAACTGTTTTCTTTTGTTTAATGAATATTCTAAAAGATAATAACAAAATAAAACCATTTTGGAAAAATTGAAAATTTGAAAATTTTCGTATTTTTTTGAATAGCTAGCATCGTAAAAATTTGCAAAATTCATAATTAAAAAAATACTCTAAAATCTTTATTTTTGGACCAATTTCAATGATTTTTCAACTGTTTTCTTTTGTTTAATGAATATTCTAAAAGATAATAACAAAATAAAACAATTTTGGAAAAATTGAAAATCTGAAAATTTTCGTATTTTTTTGAATAGCTAGCATCGTAAAAATTTGCAAAATTCATAATTAAAAAAATACTCTAAAATCTTTATTTTTGGACCAATTTCAATGATTTTTCAACTGTTTTCTTTTGTTTAATGAATATTCTAAAAGATAATAACAAAATAAAACAATTTTGGAAAAATTGAAAATCTGAAAATTTTCGTATTTTTTTGAATAGCTAGCATCGTAAAAATTTGCAAAATTCATAATTAAAAAAATACTCTAAAATCTTTATTTTTGGACCAATTTCAATGATTTTTCAACTGTTTTCTTTTGTTTAATGAATATTCTAAAAGATAATAACAAAATAAAACAATTTTGGAAAAATTGAAAATCTGAAAATTTTCGTATTTTTTTGAATAGCTAGCATCGTAAAAATTTGCAAAATTCATAATTAAAAAAATACTCTAAAATCTTTATTTTTGGACCAATTTCAATGATTTTTCAACTGTTTTCTTTTGTTTAATGAATATTCTAAAAGATAATAACAAAATAAAACAATTTTGGAAAAATTGAAAATCTGAAAATTTTCGTATTTTTTTGAATAGCTAGCATCGTAAAAATTTGCAAAATTCATAATTAAAAAAATACTCTAAAATCTTTATTTTTGGACCAATTTCAATGATTTTTCAACTGTTTTCTTTTGTTTAATGAATATTCTAAAAGATTATTATTATAAATAAAACAATTTTGGAAAAATTGAAAATCTGAAAATTTTCGTATTTTTTTGAATAGCTAGCATCGTAAAAATTTGCAAAATTCATAATTAAAAAAATACTCTAAAATCTTTATTTTTGGACCAATTTCAATGATTTTTCAACTGTTTTCTTTTGTTTAATGAATATTCTAAAAGATAATAACAAAATAAAACAATTTTGGAAAAATTGAAAATCTGAAAATTTTCGTATTTTTTTGAATAGCTAGCATCGTAAAAATTTGCAAAATTCATAATTAAAAAAATACTCTAAAATCTTTATTTTTGGACCAATTTCAATGATTTTTCAACTGTTTTCTTTTGTTTAATGAATATTCTAAAAGATAATAACAAAATAAAACAATTTTGGAAAAATTGAAAATCTGAAAATTTTCGTATTTTTTTGAATAACTAGCATCGTAAAAATTTGCAAAATTCATAATTAAAAAAATACTCTAAAATCTTTATTTTTGGACCAATTTCAATGATTTTTCAACTGTTTTCTTTTGTTTAATGAATATTCTAAAAGATAATAACAAAATAAAACAATTTTGGAAAAATTGAAAATCTGAAAATTTTCGTATTTTTTTGAATAGCTAGCATCGTAAAAATTTGCAAAATTCATAATTAAAAAAATACTCTAAAATCTTTATTTTTGGACCAATTTCAATGATTTTTCAACTGTTTTCTTTTGTTTAATGAATATTCTAAAAGATAATAACAAAATAAAACAATTTTGGAAAAATTGAAAATCTGAAAATTTTCGTATTTTTTTGAATAGCTAGCATCGTAAAAATTTGCAAAATTCATAATTAAAAAAATACTCTAAAATCTTTATTTTTGGACCAATTTCAATGATTTTTCAACTGTTTTCTTTTGTTTAATGAATATTCTAAAAGATAATAACAAAATAAAACAATTTTGGAAAAATTGAAAGTCTGAAAATTTTCGTATTTTTTTGAATAGCTAGCATCGTAAAAATTTGCAAAATTCATAATTAAAAAAATACTCTAAAATCTTTATTTTTGGACCAATTTCAATGATTTTTCAACTGTTTTCTTTTGTTTAATGAATATTCTAAAAGATAATAACAAAATAAAACAATTTTGGAAAAATTGAAAATCTGAAAATTTTCGTATTTTTTTGAATAGCTAGCATCGTAAAAATTTGCAAAATTCATAATTAAAAAAATACTCTAAAATCTTTATTTTTGGACCAATTTCAATGATTTTTCAACTGTTTTCTTTTGTTTAATGAATATTCTAAAAGATAATAACAAAATAAAACCATTTTGGAAAAATTGAAAATTTTCGTATTTTTTTGAATAGCTAGCATCGTAAAAATTTGCAAAATTCATAATTAAAAAAATATTCTAAAATCTTTATTTTTGGACCAATTTCAATGATTTTTCAACTGTTTTCTTTTGTTTAATGAATATTCTAAAAGATAATAACAAAGTAAAACAATTTTGGAAAAATTGAAAATCTGAAAATTTTCGTATTTTTTTGAATAGCTAGCATCGTAAAAATTTGCAAAATTCATAATTAAAAAAATACTCTAAAATCTTTATTTTTGGACCAATTTCAATGATTTTTCAACTGTTTTCTTTTGTTTAATGAATATTCTAAAAGATAATAACAAAATAAAACCATTTTGGAAAAATTGAAAATCTGAAAATTTTCGTATTTTTTTGAATAGCTAGCATCGTAAAAATTTGCAAAATTCATAATTAAAAAAATACTCTAAAATCTTTATTTTTGGACCAATTTCAATGATTTTTCAACTGTTTTCTTTTGTTTAATGAATATTCTAAAAGATAATAACAAAGTAAAACAATTTTGGAAAAATTGAAAATCTGAAAATTTTCGTATTTTTTTGAATAGCTGCATCGTAAAAATTTGCAAAATTCATAATTAAAAAAATATTCTAAAATCTTTATTTTTGGACCAATTTCAATGATTTTTCAACTGTTTTCTTTTGTTTAATGAATATTCTAAAAGATAATAACAAAATAAAACCATTTTGGAAAAACTGAAAATCTGAAAATTTTCGTATTTTTTTGAATAGCTAGCATCGTAAAAATTTGCAAAATTCATAATTAAAAAAATACTCTAAAATCTTTATTTTTGGACCAATTTCAATGATTTTTCAACTGTTTTCTTTTGTTTAATGAATATTCTAAAAGATAATAACAAAATAAAACAATTTTGGAAAAATTGAAAATCTGAAAATTTTCGTATTTTTTTGAATAGCTAGCATCGTAAAAATTTGCAAAATTCATAATTAAAAAAATACTCTAAAATCTTTATTCTTGGACCAATTTCAATGATTTTTCAACTGTTTTCTTTTGTTTAATGAATATTCTAAAAGATAATAACAAAATAAAACAATTTTGGAAAAATTGAAAATCTGAAAATTTTCGTATTTTTTTGAATAGCTAGCATCGTAAAAATTTGCTAAATTCATAATTAAAAAAATACTCTAAAATCTTTATTTTTGGACCAATTTCAATGATTTTTCAACTGTTTTCTTTTGTTTAATGAATATTCTAAAAGATAATAACAAAATAAAACCATTTTGGAAAAATTGAAAATTTGAAAATTTTCGTATTTTTTTGAATAGCATCGTAAAAATTTGCAAAATTCATAATTAAAAAAATACTCTAAAATCTTTATTTTTGGACCAATTTCAATGATTTTTCAACTGTTTTCTTTTGTTTAATGAATATTCTAAAAGATAATAACAAAATAAAACAATTTTGGAAAAATTGAAAATCTGAAAATTTTCGTATTTTTTTGAATAGCTAGCATCGTAAAAATTTGCAAAATTCATAATTAAAAAAATACTCTAAAATCTTTATTTTTGGACCAATTTCAATGATTTTTCAACTGTTTTCTTTTGTTTAATGAATATTCTAAAAGATAATAACAAAATAAAACCATTTTGGAAAAACTGAAAATCTGAAAATTTTCGTATTTTTTTGAATAGCTAGCATCGTAAAAATTTGCAAAATTCATAATTAAAAAAATACTCTAAAATCTTTATTTTTGGACCAATTTCAATGATTTTTCAACTGTTTTCTTTTGTTTAATGAATATTCTAAAAGATAATAACAAAATAAAACAATTTTGGAAAAATTGAAAATCTGAAAATTTTCGTATTTTTTTGAATAGCTAGCATCGTAAAAATTTGCTAAATTCATAATTAAAAAAATACTCTAAAATCTTTATTTTTGGACCAATTTCAATGATTTTTCAACTGTTTTCTTTTGTTTAATGAATATTCTAAAAGATAATAACAAAGTAAAACAATTTTGGAAAAATTGAAAATCTGAAAATTTTCGTATTTTTTTGAATAGCTAGCATCGTAAAAATTTGCAAAATTCATAATTAAAAAAATATTCTAAAATCTTTATTTTTGGACCAATTTCAATGATTTTTCAACTGTTTTCTTTTGTTTAATGAATATTCTAAAAGATAATAACAAAATAAAACAATTTTGGAAAAATTGAAAATCTGAAAATTTTCGTATTTTTTTGAATAGCTAGCATCGTAAAAATTTGCAAAATTCATAATTAAAAAAATACTCTAAAATCTTTATTCTTGGACCAATTTCAATGATTTTTCAACTGTTTTCTTTTGTTTAATGAATATTCTAAAAGATAATAACAAAATAAAACAATTTTGGAAAAATTGAAAATCTGAAAATTTTCGTATTTTTTTGAATAGCTAGCATCGTAAAAATTTGCTAAATTCATAATTAAAAAAATACTCTAAAATCTTTATTTTTGGACCAATTTCAATGATTTTTCAACTGTTTTCTTTTGTTTAATGAATATTCTAAAAGATAATAACAAAATAAAACCATTTTGGAAAAATTGAAAATTTGAAAATTTTCGTATTTTTTTGAATAGCTAGCATCGTAAAAATTTGCAAAATTCATAATTAAAAAAATACTCTAAAATCTTTATTTTTGGACCAATTTCAATGATTTTTCAACTGTTTTCTTTTGTTTAATGAATATTCTAAAAGATAATAACAAAGTAAAACAATTTTGGAAAAATTGAAAATCTGAAAATTTTCGTATTTTTTTGAATAGCTAGCATCGTAAAAATTTGCAAAATTCATAATTAAAAAAATACTCTAAAATCTTTATTTTTGGACCAATTTCAATGATTTTTCAACTGTTTTCTTTTGTTTAATGAATATTCTAAAAGATAATAACAAAATAAAACCATTTTGGAAAAATTGAAAATTTGAAAATTTTCGTATTTTTTTGAATAGCTAGCATCGTAAAAATTTGCAAAATTCATAATTAAAAAAATATTCTAAAATCTTTATTTTTGGACCAATTTCAATGATTTTTCAACTGTTTTCTTTTGTTTAATGAATATTCTAAAAGATAATAACAAAATAAAACCATTTTGGAAAAACTGAAAATCTGAAAATTTTCGTATTTTTTTGAATAGCTAGCATCGTAAAAATTTGCAAAATTCATAATTAAAAAAATACTCTAAAATCTTTATTTTTGGACCAATTTCAATGATTTTTCAACTGTTTTCTTTTGTTTAATGAATATTCTAAAAGATAATAACAAAGTAAAACAATTTTGGAAAAATTGAAAATCTGAAAATTTTCGTATTTTTTTGAATAGCTAGCATCGTAAAAATTTGCAAAATTCATAATTAAAAAAATACTCTAAAATCTTTATTTTTGGACCAATTTCAATGATTTTTCAACTGTTTTCTTTTGTTTAATGAATATTCTAAAAGATAATAACAAAATAAAACCATTTTGGAAAAATTGAAAATTTGAAAATTTTCGTATTTTTTTGAATAGCTAGCATCGTAAAAATTTGCAAAATTCATAATTAAAAAAATACTCTAAAATCTTTATTTTTGGACCAATTTCAATGATTTTTCAACTGTTTTCTTTTGTTTAATGAATATTCTAAAAGATAATAACAAAATAAAACAATTTTGGAAAAATTGAAAATCTGAAAATTTTCGTATTTTTTTGAATAGCTAGCATCGTAAAAATTTGCAAAATTCATAATTAAAAAAATATTCTAAAATCTTTATTTTTGGACCAATTTCAATGATTTTTCAACTGTTTTCTTTTGTTTAATGAATATTCTAAAAGATAATAACAAAATAAAACCATTTTGGAAAAACTGAAAATCTGAAAATTTTCGTATTTTTTTGAATAGCTAGCATCGTAAAAATTTGCAAAATTCATAATTAAAAAAATACTCTAAAATCTTTATTTTTGGACCAATTTCAATGATTTTTCAACTGTTTTCTTTTGTTTAATGAATATTCTAAAAGATAATAACAAAATAAAACAATTTTGGAAAAATTGAAAATCTGAAAATTTTCGTATTTTTTTGAATAGCTAGCATCGTAAAAATTTGCAAAATTCATAATTAAAAAAATACTCTAAAATCTTTATTCTTGGACCAATTTCAATGATTTTTCAACTGTTTTCTTTTGTTTAATGAATATTCTAAAAGATAATAACAAAATAAAACAATTTTGGAAAAATTGAAAATCTGAAAATTTTCGTATTTTTTTGAATAGCTAGCATCGTAAAAATTTGCTAAATTCATAATTAAAAAAATACTCTAAAATCTTTATTTTTGGACCAATTTCAATGATTTTTCAACTGTTTTCTTTTGTTTAATGAATATTCTAAAAGATAATAACAAAATAAAACCATTTTGGAAAAATTGAAAATTTGAAAATTTTCGTATTTTTTTGAATAGCTAGCATCGTAAAAATTTGCAAAATTCATAATTAAAAAAATACTCTAAAATCTTTATTTTTGGACCAATTTCAATGATTTTTCAACTGTTTTCTTTTGTTTAATGAATATTCTAAAAGATAATAACAAAGTAAAACAATTTTGGAAAAATTGAAAATCTGAAAATTTTCGTATTTTTTTGAATAGCTAGCATCGTAAAAATTTGCAAAATTCATAATTAAAAAAATACTCTAAAATCTTTATTTTTGGACCAATTTCAATGATTTTTCAACTGTTTTCTTTTGTTTAATGAATATTCTAAAAGATAATAACAAAATAAAACCATTTTGGAAAAATTGAAAATTTGAAAATTTTCGTATTTTTTTGAATAGCTAGCATCGTAAAAATTTGCAAAATTCATAATTAAAAAAATATTCTAAAATCTTTATTTTTGGACCAATTTCAATGATTTTTCAACTGTTTTCTTTTGTTTAATGAATATTCTAAAAGATAATAACAAAATAAAACCATTTTGGAAAAACTGAAAATCTGAAAATTTTCGTATTTTTTTGAATAGCTAGCATCGTAAAAATTTGCAAAATTCATAATTAAAAAAATACTCTAAAATCTTTATTTTTGGACCAATTTCAATGATTTTTCAACTGTTTTCTTTTGTTTAATGAATATTCTAAAAGATAATAACAAAGTAAAACAATTTTGGAAAAATTGAAAATCTGAAAATTTTCGTATTTTTTTGAATAGCTAGCATCGTAAAAATTTGCAAAATTCATAATTAAAAAAATACTCTAAAATCTTTATTTTTGGACCAATTTCAATGATTTTTCAACTGTTTTCTTTTGTTTAATGAATATTCTAAAAGATAATAACAAAATAAAACCATTTTGGAAAAATTGAAAATTTGAAAATTTTCGTATTTTTTTGAATAGCTAGCATCGTAAAAATTTGCAAAATTCATAATTAAAAAAATACTCTAAAATCTTTATTTTTGGACCAATTTCAATGATTTTTCAACTGTTTTCCTTTGTTTAATGAATATTCTAAAAGATAATAACAAAATAAAACAATTTTGGAAAAATTGAAAATCTGAAAATTTTCGTATTTTTTTGAATAGCTAGCATCGTAAAAATTTGCAAAATTCATAATTAAAAAAATATTCTAAGATCTTTATTTTTGGACCAATTTCAATGATTTTTCAACTGTTTTCTTTTGTTTAATGAATATTCTAAAAGATAATAACAAAATAAAACCATTTTGGAAAAACTGAAAATCTGAAAATTTTCGTATTTTTTTGAATAGCTAGCATCGTAAAAATTTGCAAAATTCATAATTAAAAAAATACTCTAAAATCTTTATTTTTGGACCAATTTCAATGATTTTTCAACTGTTTTCTTTTGTTTAATGAATATTCTAAAAGATAATAACAAAATAAAACCATTTTGGAAAAATTGAAAATCTGAAAATTTTCGTATTTTTTTGAATAGCTAGCATCGTAAAAATTTGCAAAATTCATAATTAAAAAAATACTCTAAAATCTTTATTTTTGGACCAATTTCAATGATTTTTCAACTGTTTTCTTTTGTTTAATGAATATTCTAAAAGATAATAACAAAATAAAACAATTTTGGAAAAATTGAAAATCTGAAAATTTTCGTATTTTTTTGAATAGCTAGCATCGTAAAAATTTGCAAAATTCATAATTAAAAAAATACTCTAAAATCTTTATTTTTGGACCAATTTGAATGATTTTTCAACTGTTTTCTTTTGTTTAATGAATATTCTAAAAGATAATAACAAAGTAAAACAATTTTGGAAAAATTGAAAATCTGAAAATTTTCGTATTTTTTTGAATAGCTAGCATCGTAAAAATTTGCAAAATTCATAATTAAAAAAATACTCTAAAATCTTTATTTTTGGACCAATTTCAATGATTTTTCAACTGTTTTCTTTTGTTTAATGAATATTCTAAAAGATAATAACAAAATAAAACCATTTTGGAAAAACTGAAAATCTGAAAATTTTCGTATTTTTTTGAATAGCTAGCATCGTAAAAATTTGCAAAATTCATAATTAAAAAAATACTCTAAAATCTTTATTTTTGGACCAATTTCAATGATTTTTCAACTGTTTTCTTTTGTTTAATGAATATTCTAAAAGATAATAACAAAATAAAACAATTTTGGAAAAATTGAAAATCTGAAAATTTTCGTATTTTTTTGAATAGCTAGCATCGTAAAAATTTGCAAAATTCATAATTAAAAAAATACTCTAAAATCTTTATTCTTGGACCAATTTCAATGATTTTTCAACTGTTTTCTTTTGTTTAATGAATATTCTAAAAGATAATAACAAAATAAAACAATTTTGGAAAAATTGAAAATCTGAAAATTTTCGTATTTTTTTGAATAGCTAGCATCGTAAAAATTTGCTAAATTCATAATTAAAAAAATACTCTAAAATCTTTATTTTTGGACCAATTTCAATGATTTTTCAACTGTTTTCTTTTGTTTAATGAATATTCTAAAAGATAATAACAAAATAAAACCATTTTGGAAAAATTGAAAATTTGAAAATTTTCGTATTTTTTTGAATAGCTAGCATCGTAAAAATTTGCAAAATTCATAATTAAAAAAATACTCTAAAATCTTTATTTTTGGACCAATTTCAATGATTTTTCAACTGTTTTCTTTTGTTTAATGAATATTCTAAAAGATAATAACAAAATAAAACCATTTTGGAAAAACTGAAAATCTGAAAATTTTCGTATTTTTTTGAATAGCTAGCATCGTAAAAATTTGCAAAATTCATAATTAAAAAAATACTCTAAAATCTTTATTTTTGGACCAATTTCAATGATTTTTCAACTGTTTTCTTTTGTTTAATGAATATTCTAAAAGATAATAACAAAATAAAACAATTTTGGAAAAATTGAAAATCTGAAAATTTTCGTATTTTTTTGAATAGCTAGCATCGTAAAAATTTGCAAAATTCATAATTAAAAAAATACTCTAAAATCTTTATTCTTGGACCAATTTCAATGATTTTTCAACTGTTTTCTTTTGTTTAATGAATATTCTAAAAGATAATAACAAAATAAAACAATTTTGGAAAAATTGAAAATCTGAAAATTTTCGTATTTTTTTGAATAGCTAGCATCGTAAAAATTTGCTAAATTCATAATTAAAAAAATACTCTAAAATCTTTATTTTTGGACCAATTTCAATGATTTTTCAACTGTTTTCTTTTGTTTAATGAATATTCTAAAAGATAATAACAAAATAAAACCATTTTGGAAAAATTGAAAATTTGAAAATTTTCGTATTTTTTTGAATAGCTAGCATCGTAAAAATTTGCAAAATTCATAATTAAAAAAATACTCTAAAATCTTTATTTTTGGACCAATTTCAATGATTTTTCAACTGTTTTCTTTTGTTTAATGAATATTCTAAAAGATAATAACAAAATAAAACCATTTTGGAAAAACTGAAAATCTGAAAATTTTCGTATTTTTTTGAATAGCTAGCATCGTAAAAATTTGCAAAATTCATAATTAAAAAAATACTCTAAAATCTTTATTTTTGGACCAATTTCAATGATTTTTCAACTGTTTTCTTTTGTTTAATGAATATTCTAAAAGATAATAACAAAATAAAACAATTTTGGAAAAATTGAAAATCTGAAAATTTTCGTATTTTTTTGAATAGCTAGCATCGTAAAAATTTGCAAAATTCATAATTAAAAAAATACTCTAAAATCTTTATTCTTGGACCAATTTCAATGATTTTTCAACTGTTTTCTTTTGTTTAATGAATATTCTAAAAGATAATAACAAAATAAAACAATTTTGGAAAAATTGAAAATCTGAAAATTTTCGTATTTTTTTGAATAGCTAGCATCGTAAAAATTTGCTAAATTCATAATTAAAAAAATACTCTAAAATCTTTATTTTTGGACCAATTTCAATGATTTTTCAACTGTTTTCTTTTGTTTAATGAATATTCTAAAAGATAATAACAAAATAAAACCATTTTGGAAAAATTGAAAATTTGAAAATTTTCGTATTTTTTTGAATAGCTAGCATCGTAAAAATTTGCTAAATTCATAATTAAAAAAATACTCTAAAATCTTTATTTTTGGACCAATTTCAATGATTTTTCAACTGTTTTCTTTTGTTTAATGAATATTCTAAAAGATAATAACAAAATAAAACAATTTTGGAAAAATTGAAAATCTGAAAATTTTCGTATTTTTTTGAATAGCTAGCATCGTAAAAATTTGCAAAATTCATAATTAAAAAAATACTCTAAAATCTTTATTCTTGGACCAATTTCAATGATTTTTCAACTGTTTTCTTTTGTTTAATGAATATTCTAAAAGATAATAACAAAATAAAACAATTTTGGAAAAATTGAAAATCTGAAAATTTTCGTATTTTTTTGAATAGCTAGCATCGTAAAAATTTGCTAAATTCATAATTAAAAAAATACTCTAAAATCTTTATTTTTGGACCAATTTCAATGATTTTTCAACTGTTTTCTTTTGTTTAATGAATATTCTAAAAGATAATAACAAAATAAAACCATTTTGGAAAAATTGAAAATTTGAAAATTTTCGTATTTTTTTGAATAGTTAGCATCGTAAAAATTTGCAAAATTCATAATTAAAAAAATACTCTAAAATCTTTATTTTTGGACCAATTTCAATGATTTTTCAACTGTTTTCTTTTGTTTAATGAATATTCTAAAAGATAATAACAAAGTAAAACAATTTTGGAAAAATTGAAAATCTGAAAATTTTCGTATTTTTTTGAATAGCTAGCATCGTAAAAATTTGCAAAATTCATAATTAAAAAAATACTCTAAAATCTTTATTTTTGGACCAATTTCAATGATTTTTCAACTGTTTTCTTTTGTTTAATGAATATTCTAAAAGATAATAACAAAATAAAACCATTTTGGAAAAACTGAAAATCTGAAAATTTTCGTATTTTTTTGAATAGCTAGCATCGTAAAAATTTGCAAAATTCATAATTAAAAAAATACTCTAAAATCTTTATTTTTGGACCAATTTCAATGATTTTTCAACTGTTTTCTTTTGTTTAATGAATATTCTAAAAGATAATAACAAAGTAAAACAATTTTGGAAAAATTGAAAATCTGAAAATTTTCGTATTTTTTTGAATAGCTAGCATCGTAAAAATTTGCAAAATTCATAATTAAAAAAATACTCTAAAATCTTTATTTTTGGACCAATTTCAATGATTTTTCAACTGTTTTCTTTTGTTTAATGAATATTCTAAAAGATAATAACAAAATAAAACAATTTTGGAAAAATTGAAAATCTGAAAATTTTCGTATTTTTTTGAATAGCTAGCATCGTAAAAATTTGCAAAATTCATAATTAAAAAAATACTCTAAAATCTTTATTCTTGGACCAATTTCAATGATTTTTCAACTGTTTTCTTTTGTTTAATGAATATTCTAAAAGATAATAACAAAGTAAAACAATTTTGGAAAAATTGAAAAACTGAAAATTTTCGTATTTTTTTGAATAGCTAGCATCGTAAAAATTTGCAAAATTCATAATTAAAAAAATACTCTAAAATCTTTATTTTTGGACCAATTTCAATGATTTTTCAACTGTTTTCTTTTGTTTAATGAATATTCTAAGAGATAATAACAAAATAAAACCATTTTGGAAAAACTGAAAATCTGAAAATTTTCGTATTTTTTTGAATAGCTAGCATCGTAAAAATTTGCAAAATTCATAATTAAAAAAATACTCTAAAATCTTTATTTTTGGACCAATTTCAATGATTTTTCAACTGTTTTCTTTTGTTTAATGAATATTCTAAAAGATAATAACAAAATAAAACCATTTTGGAAAAATTGAAAATTTGTAAATTCATAATTAAAAAAATACTCTAAAATCTTTATTTTTGGACCAATTTCAATGATTTTTCAACTGTTTTCTTTTGTTTAATGAATATTCTAAAAGATAATAACAAAATAAAACAATTTTGGAAAAATTGAAAGTCTGAAAATTTTCGTATTTTTTTGAATAGCTAGCATCGTAAAAATTTGCAAAATTCATAATTAAAAAAATACTCTAAAATCTTTATTTTTGGACCAATTTCAATGATTTTTCAACTGTTTTCTTTTGTTTAATGAATATTCTAAAAGATAATAACAAAATAAAACAATTTTGGAAAAATTGAAAATCTGAAAATTTTCGTATTTTTTTGAATAGCTAGCATCGTAAAAATTTGCAAAATTCATAATTAAAAAAATACTCTAAAATCTTTATTTTTGGGCCAATTTCAATGATTTTTCAACTGTTTTCTTTTGTTTAATGAATATTCTAAAAGATAATAACAAAATAAAACCATTTTGGAAAAATTGAAAATTTGAAAATTTTCGTATTTTTTTGAATAGCTAGCATCGTAAAAATTTGCAAAATTCATAATTAAAAAAATACTCTAAAATCTTTATTTTTGGACCAATTTCAATGATTTTTCAACTGTTTTCTTTTGTTTAATGAATATTCTAAAAGATAATAACAAAATAAAACCATTTTGGAAAAATTCAAAATTTGAAAATTTTCGTATTTTTTTGAATAGCTAGCATCGTAAAAATTTGCAAAATTCATAATTAAAAAAATATTCTAAAATCTTTATTTTTGGACCAATTTCAATGATTTTTCAACTGTTTTCTTTTGTTTAATGAATATTCTAAAAGATAATAACAAAATAAAACCATTTTGGAAAAATTGAAAATTTGAAAATTTTCGTATTTTTTTTGAATAGCTAGCATCGTAAAAATTTGCAAAATTCATAATTAAAAAAATATTCTAAAATCTTTATTTTTGGACCAATTTCAATGATTTTTCAACTGTTTTCTTTTGTTTAATGAATATTCTAAAAGATAATAACAAAATAAAACCATTTTGGAAAAATTGAAAATTTGAAAATTTTCGTATTTTTTTGAATAGCTAGCATCGTAAAAATTTGCAAAATTCATAATTAAAAAAATACTCTAAAATCTTTATTTTTGGACCAATTTCAATGATTTTTCAACTGTTTTCTTTTGTTTAATGAATATTCTAAAAGATAATAACAAAATAAAACCATTTTGGAAAAATTGAAAATTTGAAAATTTTCGTATTTTTTTGAATAGCTAGCATCGTAAAAATTTGCAAAATTCATAATTAAAAAAATACTCTAAAATCTTTATTTTTGGACCAATTTCAATGATTTTTCAACTGTTTTCTTTTGTTTAATGAATATTCTAAAAGATAATAACAAAATAAAACCATTTTGGAAAAATTCAAAATTTGAAAATTTTCGTATTTTTTTGAATAGCTAGCATCGTAAAAATTTGCAAAATTCATAATTAAAAAAATATTCTAAAATCTTTATTTTTGGACCAATTTCAATGATTTTTCAACTGTTTTCTTTTGTTTAATGAATATTCTAAAAGATAATAACAAAATAAAACCATTTTGGAAAAATTGAAAATTTGAAAATTTTCGTATTTTTTTGAATAGCTAGCATCGTAAAAATTTGCAAAATTCATAATTAAAAAAATATTCTAAAATCTTTATTTTTGGACCAATTTCAATGATTTTTCAACTGTTTTCTTTTGTTTAATGAATATTCTAAAAGATAATAACAAAATAAAACCATTTTGGAAAAATTGAAAATTTGAAAATTTTCGTATTTTTTTGAATAGCTAGCATCGTAAAAATTTGCAAAATTCATAATTAAAAAAATATTCTAAAATCTTTATTTTTGGACCAATTTCAATGATTTTTCAACTGTTTTCTTTTGTTTAATGAATATTCTAAAAGATAATAACAAAATAAAACCATTTTGGAAAAATTGAAAATTTGAAAATTTTCGTATTTTTTTGAATAGCTAGCATCGTAAAAATTTGCAAAATTCATAATTAAAAAAATATTCTAAAATCTTTATTTTTGGACCAATTTCAATGATTTTTCAACTGTTTTCTTTTGTTTAATGAATATTCTAAAAGATAATAACAAAATAAAACCATTTTGGAAAAATTGAAAATTTGAAAATTTTCGTATTTTTTTGAATAGCTAGCATCGTAAAAATTTGCAAAATTCATAATTAAAAAAATACTCTAAAATCTTTATTTTTGGACCAATTTCAATGATTTTTCAACTGTTTTCTTTTGTTTAATGAATAATCTAAAAGATAATAACAAAATAAAACCATTTTGGAAAAATTGAAAATCTGAAAATTTTCGTATTTTTTTGAATAGCTAGCATCGTAAAAATTTGCAAAATTCATAATTAAAAAAATACTCTAAAATCTTTATTGTTGGACCAATTTCAATGATTTTTCAACTGTTTTCTTTTGTTTAATGAATATTCTAAAAGATAATAACAAAATAAAACAATTTTGGAAAAATTGAAAATTTGAAAATTTTCGTATTTTTTTGAATAGCTAGCATCGTAAAAATTTGCAAAATTCATAATTAAAAAAATACTCTAAAATCTTTATTGTTGGACCAATTTCAATGATTTTTCAACTGTTTTCTTTTGTTTAATGAATATTCTAAAAGATAATAACAAAATAAAACAATTTTGGAAAAATTGAAAATCTGAAAATTTTCGTATTTTTTTGAATAGCTAGCATCGTAAAAATTTGCAAAATTCATAATTAAAAAAATACTCTAAAATCTTTATTTTTGGACCAATTTCAATGATTTTTCAACTGTTTTCTTTTGTTTAATGAATATTCTAAAAGATAATAACAAAATAAAACAATTTTGGAAAAATTGAAAATCTGAAAATTTTCGTATTTTTTTGAATAGCTAGCATCGTAAAAATTTGCAAAATTCATAATTAAAAAAATACTCTAAAATCTTTATTGTTGCACCAATTTCAATGATTTTTCAACTGTTTTCTTTTGTTTAATGAATATTCTAAAAGATAATAACAAAATAAAACAATTTTGGAAAAATTGAAAATCTGAAAATTTTCGTATTTTTTTGAATAGCTAGCATCGTAAAAATTTGCAAAATTCATAATTAAAAAAATACTCTAAAATCTTTATTTTTGGACCAATTTCAATGATTTTTCAACTGTTTTCTTTTGTTTAATGAATATTCTAAAAGATAATAACAAAATAAAACAATTTTGGAAAAATTGAAAGTCTGAAAATTTTCGTATTTTTTTGAATAGCTAGCATCGTAAAAATTTGCAAAATTCATAATTAAAAAAATACTCTAAAATCTTTATTTTTGGACCAATTTCAATGATTTTTCAACTGTTTTCTTTTGTTTAATGAATATTCTAAAAGATAATAACAAAATAAAACAATTTTGGAAAAATTGAAAATCTGAAAATTTTCGTATTTTTTTGAATAGCTAGCATCGTAAAAATTTGCAAAATTCATAATTAAAAAAATATTCTAAAATCTTTATTTTTGGACCAATTTCAATGATTTTTCAACTGTTTTCTTTTGTTTAATGAATATTCTAAAAGATAATAACAAAATAAAACCATTTTGGAAAAACTGAAAATCTGAAAATTTTCGTATTTTTTTGAATAGCTAGCATCGTAAAAATTTGCAAAATTCATAATTAAAAAAATACTCTAAAATCTTTATTTTTGGACCAATTTCAATGATTTTTCAACTGTTTTCTTTTGTTTAATGAATATTCTAAAAGATAATAACAAAATAAAACAATTTTGGAAAAATTGAAAATCTGAAAATTTTCGTATCTTTTTGAATAGCTAGCATCGTAAAAATTTGCAAAATTCATAATTAAAAAAATACTCTAAAATCTTTATTTTTGGACCAATTTCAATGATTTTTCAACTGTTTTCTTTTGTTTAATGAATAATCTAAAAGATAATAACAAAATAAAACCATTTTGGAAAAATTGAAAATCTGAAAATTTTCGTATTTTTTTGAATAGCTAGCATCGTAAAAATTTGCAAAATTCATAATTAAAAAAATACTCTAAAATCTTTATTGTTGGACCAATTTCAATGATTTTTCAACTGTTTTCTTTTGTTTAATGAATATTCTAAAAGATAATAACAAAATAAAACAATTTTGGAAAAACTGAAAATCTGAAAATTTTCGTATTTTTTTGAATAGCTAGCATCGTAAAAATTTGCAAAATTCATAATTAAAAAAATACTCTAAAATCTTTATTTTTGGACCAATTTCAATGATTTTTCAACTGTTTTCTTTTGTTTAATGAATATTCTAAAAGATAATAACAAAATAAAACAATTTTGGAAAAATTGAAAATCTGAAAATTTTCGTATCTTTTTGAATAGCTAGCATCGTAAAAATTTGCAAAATTCATAATTAAAAAAATACTCTAAAATCTTTATTTTTGGACCAATTTCAATGATTTTTCAACTGTTTTCTTTTGTTTAATGAATATTCTAAAAGATAATAACAAAATAAAACCATTTTGGAAAAACTGAAAATCTGAAAATTTTCGTATTTTTTTGAATAGCTAGCATCGTAAAAATTTGCAAAATTCATAATTAAAAAAATACTCTAAAATCTTTATTTTTGGACCAATTTCAATGATTTTTCAACTGTTTTCTTTTGTTTAATGAATAATCTAAAAGATAATAACAAAATAAAACCATTTTGGAAAAACTGAAAATCTGAAAATTTTCGTATTTTTTTGAATAGCTAGCATCGTAAAAATTTGCAAAATTCATAATTAAAAAAATACTCTAAAATCTTTATTTTTGGACCAATTTCAATGATTTTTCAACTGTTTTCTTTTGTTTAATGAATAATCTAAAAGATAATAACAAAATAAAACCATTTTGGAAAAATTGAAAATCTGAAAATTTTCGTATTTTTTTGAATAGCTAGCATCGTAAAAATTTGCAAAATTCATAATTAAAAAAATACTCTAAAATCTTTATTGTTGGACCAATTTCAATGATTTTTCAACTGTTTTCTTTTGTTTAATGAATATTCTAAAAGATAATAACAAAATAAAACAATTTTGGAAAAATTGAAAATTTGAAAATTTTCGTATTTTTTTGAATAGCTAGCATCGTAAAAATTTGCAAAATTCATAATTAAAAAAATACTCTAAAATCTTTATTGTTGGACCAATTTCAATGATTTTTCAACTGTTTTCTTTTGTTTAATGAATATTCTAAAAGATAATAACAAAATAAAACAATTTTGGAAAAATTGAAAATCTGAAAATTTTCGTATTTTTTTGAATAGCTAGCATCGTAAAAATTTGCAAAATTCATAATTAAAAAAATACTCTAAAATCTTTATTTTTGGACCAATTTCAATGATTTTTCAACTGTTTTCTTTTGTTTAATGAATAATCTAAAAGATAATAACAAAATAAAACCATTTTGGAAAAATTGAAAATCTGAAAATTTTCGTATTTTTTTGAATAGCTAGCATCGTAAAAATTTGCAAAATTCATAATTAAAAAAATACTCTAAAATCTTTATTTTTGGACCAATTTCAATGATTTTTCAACTGTTTTCTTTTGTTTAATGAATAATCTAAAAGATAATAACAAAATAAAACCATTTTGGAAAAACTGAAAATCTGAAAATTTTCGTATTTTTTTGAATAGCTAGCATCGTAAAAATTTGCAAAATTCATAATTAAAAAAATACTCTAAAATCTTTATTTTTGGACCAATTTCAATGATTTTTCAACTGTTTTCTTTTGTTTAATGAATAATCTAAAAGATAATAACAAAATAAAACCATTTTGGAAAAATTGAAAATCTGAAAATTTTCGTATTTTTTTGAATAGCTAGCATCGTAAAAATTTGCAAAATTCATAATTAAAAAAATACTCTAAAATCTTTATTGTTGGACCAATTTCAATGATTTTTCAACTGTTTTCTTTTGTTTAATGAATATTCTAAAAGATAATAACAAAATAAAACAATTTTGGAAAAATTGAAAATCTGAAAATTTTCGTATTTTTTTGAATAGCTAGCATCGTAAAAATTTGCAAAATTCATAATTAAAAAAATACTCTAAAATCTTTATTTTTGGACCAATTTCAATGATTTTTCAACTGTTTTCTTTTGTTTAATGAATAATCTAAAAGATAATAACAAAATAAAACCATTTTGGAAAAATTGAAAATCTGAAAATTTTCGTATTTTTTTGAATAGCTAGCATCGTAAAAATTTGCAAAATTCATAATTAAAAAAATACTCTAAAATCTTTATTGTTGGACCAATTTCAATGATTTTTCAACTGTTTTCTTTTGTTTAATGAATAATCTAAAAGATAATAACAAAATAAAACCATTTTGGAAAAATTGAAAATCTGAAAATTTTCGTATTTTTTTGAATAGCTAGCATCGTAAAAATTTGCAAAATTCATAATTAAAAAAATACTCTAAAATCTTTATTGTTGGACCAATTTCAATGATTTTTCAACTGTTTTCTTTTGTTTAATGAATATTCTAAAAGATAATAACAAAATAAAACAATTTTGGAAAAATTGAAAATTTGAAAATTTTCGTATTTTTTTGAATAGCTAGCATCGTAAAAATTTGCAAAATTCATAATTAAAAAAATACTCTAAAATCTTTATTGTTGGACCAATTTCAATGATTTTTCAACTGTTTTCTTTTGTTTAATGAATATTCTAAAAGATAATAACAAAATAAAACAATTTTGGAAAAACTGAAAATCTGAAAATTTTCGTATTTTTTTGAATAGCTAGCATCGTAAAAATTTGCAAAATTCATAATTAAAAAAATACTCTAAAATCTTTATTTTTGGACCAATTTCAATGATTTTTCAACTGTTTTCTTTTGTTTAATGAATATTCTAAAAGATAATAACAAAATAAAACAATTTTGGAAAAATTGAAAATCTGAAAATTTTCGTATCTTTTTGAATAGCTAGCATCGTAAAAATTTGCAAAATTCATAATTAAAAAAATATTCTAAAATCTTTATTTTTGGACCAATTTCAATGATTTTTCAACTGTTTTCTTTTGTTTAATGAATAATCTAAAAGATAATAACAAAATAAAACCATTTTGGAAAAATTGAAAATCTGAAAATTTTCGTATTTTTTTGAATAGCTAGCATCGTAAAAATTTGCAAAATTCATAATTAAAAAAATACTCTAAAATCTTTATTTTTGGACCAATTTCAATGATTTTTCAACTGTTTTCTTTTGTTTAATGAATAATCTAAAAGATAATAACAAAATAAAACCATTTTGGAAAAATTGAAAATCTGAAAATTTTCGTATTTTTTTGAATAGCTAGCATCGTAAAAATTTGCAAAATTCATAATTAAAAAAATACTCTAAAATCTTTATTGTTGGACCAATTTCAATGATTTTTCAACTGTTTTCTTTTGTTTAATGAATATTCTAAAAGATAATAACAAAATAAAACAATTTTGGAAAAATTGAAAATTTGAAAATTTTCGTATTTTTTTGAATAGCTAGCATCGTAAAAATTTGCAAAATTCATAATTAAAAAAATACTCTAAAATCTTTATTGTTGGACCAATTTCAATGATTTTTCAACTGTTTTCTTTTGTTTAATGAATATTCTAAAAGATAATAACAAAATAAAACAATTTTGGAAAAATTGAAAATCTGAAAATTTTCGTATTTTTTTGAATAGCTAGCATCGTAAAAATTTGCAAAATTCATAATTAAAAAAATACTCTAAAATCTTTATTTTTGGACCAATTTCAATGATTTTTCAACTGTTTTCTTTTGTTTAATGAATATTCTAAAAGATAATAACAAAATAAAACAATTTTGGAAAAATTGAAAGTCTGAAAATTTTCGTATTTTTTTGAATAGCTAGCATCGTAAAAATTTGCAAAATTCATAATTAAAAAAATATTCTAAAATCTTTATTTTTGGACCAATTTCAATGATTTTTCAACTGTTTTCTTTTGTTTAATGAATATTCTAAAAGATAATAACAAAATAAAACCATTTTGGAAAAATTGAAAATTTGAAAATTTTCGTATTTTTTTGAATAGCTAGCATCGTAAAAATTTGCAAAATTCATAATTAAAAAAATACTCTAAAATCTTTATTGTTGGACCAATTTCAATGATTTTTCAACTGTTTTCTTTTGTTTAATGAATATTCTAAAAGATAACAAAATAAAACAATTTTGGAAAAATCGAAAATCTGAAAATTTTCGTATTTTTTTGAATAGCTAGCATCGTAAAAATTTGCAAAATTCATAATTAAAAAAATACTCTAAAATCTTTATTGTTGGACCAATTTCAATGATTTTTCAACTGTTTTCTTTTGTTTAATGAATATTCTAAAAGATAATAACAAAATAAAACAATTTTGGAAAAATTGAAAATCTGAAAATTTTCGTATTTTTTTGAATAGCTAGCATCGTAAAAATTTGCAAAATTCATAATTAAAAAAATACTCTAAAATCTTTATTTTTGGACCAATTTCAATGATTTTTCAACTGTTTTCTTTTGTTTAATGAATATTCTAAAAGATAATAACAAAATAAAACAATTTTGGAAAAATTGAAAGTCTGAAAATTTTCGTATTTTTTTGAATAGCTAGCATCGTAAAAATTTGCAAAATTCATAATTAAAAAAATATTCTAAAATCTTTATTTTTGGATCAATTTCAATGATTTTTCAACTGTTTTCTTTTGTTTAATGAATATTCTAAAAGATAATAACAAAATAAAACCATTTTGGAAAAATTGAAAATTTGAAAATTTTCGTATTTTTTTGAATAGCTAGCATCGTAAAAATTTGCAAAATTCATAATTAAAAAAATACTCTAAAATCTTTATTGTTGGACCAATTTCAATGATTTTTCAACTGTTTTCTTTTGTTTAATGAATATTCTAAAAGATAATAACAAAATAAAACAATTTTGGAAAAATTGAAAGTCTGAAAATTTTCGTATTTTTTTGAATAGCTAGCATCGTAAAAATTTGCAAAATTCATAATTAAAAAAATACTCTAAAATCTTTATTTTTGGACCAATTTCAATGATTTTTCAACTGTTTTCTTTTGTTTAATGAATATTCTAAAAGATAATAACAAAATAAAACCATTTTGGAAAAATTGAAAATTTGAAAATTTTCGTATTTTTTTGAATAGCTAGCATCGTAAAAATTTGCAAAATTCATAATTAAAAAAATACTCTAAAATCTTTATTTTTGGACCAATTTCAATGATTTTTCAACTGTTTTCTTTTGTTTAATGAATATTCTAAAAGATAATAACAAAATAAAACCATTTTGGAAAAATTGAAAATCTGAAAATTTTCGTATTTTTTTGAATAGCTAGCATCGTAAAAATTTGCAAAATTCATAATTAAAAAAATACTCTAAAATCTTTATTTTTGGACCAATTTCAATGATTTTTCAACTGTTTTCTTTTGTTTAATGAATATTCTAAAAGATAATAACAAAATAAAACAATTTTGGAAAAATTGAAAGTCTGAAAATTTTCGTATTTTTTTGAATAGCTAGCATCGTAAAAATTTGCAAAATTCATAATTAAAAAAATACTCTAAAATCTTTATTGTTGGACCAATTTCAATGATTTTTCAACTGTTTTCTTTTGTTTAATGAATATTCTAAAAGATAATAACAAAATAAAACCATTTTGGAAAAATTGAAAATTTGAAAATTTTCGTATTTTTTTGAATAGCTAGCATCGTAAAAATTTGCAAAATTCATAATTAAAAAAATACTCTAAAATCTTTATTTTTGGACCAATTTCAATGATTTTTCAACTGTTTTCTTTTGTTTAATGAATATTCTAAAAGATAATAACAAAATAAAACCATTTTGGAAAAATTGAAAATCTGAAAATTTTCGTATTTTTTTGAATAGCTAGCATCGTAAAAATTTGCAAAATTCATAATTAAAAAAATACTCTAAAATCTTTATTGTTGGACCAATTTCAATGATTTTTCAACTGTTTTCTTTTGTTTAATGAATATTCTAAAAGATAATAACAAAATAAAACAATTTTGGAAAAATTGAAAATCTGAAAATTTTCGTATTTTTTTGAATAGCTAGCATCGTAAAAATTTGCAAAATTCATAATTAAAAAAATACTCTAAAATCTTTATTGTTGGACCAATTTCAATGATTTTTCAACTGTTTTCTTTTGTTTAATGAATATTCTAAAAGATAATAACAAAATAAAACAATTTTGGAAAAATTGAAAATCTGAAAATTTTCGTATTTTTTTGAATAGCTAGCATCGTAAAAATTTGCAAAATTCATAATTAAAAAAATACTCTAAAATCTTTATTTTTGGACCAATTTCAATGATTTTTCAACTGTTTTCTTTTGTTTAATGAATATTCTAAAAGATAATAACAAAATAAAACAATTTTGGAAAAATTGAAAGTCTGAAAATTTTCGTATTTTTTTGAATAGCTAGCATCGTAAAAATTTGCAAAATTCATAATTAAAAAAATATTCTAAAATCTTTATTTTTGGACCAATTTCAATGATTTTTCAACTGTTTTCTTTTGTTTAATGAATATTCTAAAAGATAATAACAAAATAAAACAATTTTGGAAAAATTGAAAATCTGAAAATTTTCGTATTTTTTTGAATAGCTAGCATCGTAAAAATTTGCAAAATTCATAATTAAAAAAATATTCTAAAATCTTTATTTTTGGACCAATTTCAATGATTTTTCAACTGTTTTCTTTTGTTTAATGAATATTCTAAAAGATAATAACAAAATAAAACAATTTTGGAAAAATTGAAAATCTGAAAATTTTCGTATTTTTTTGAATAGCTAGCATCGTAAAAATTTGCAAAATTCATAATTAAAAAAATACTCTAAAATCTTTATTGTTGGACCAATTTCAATGATTTTTCAACTGTTTTCTTTTGTTTAATGAATATTCTAAAAGATAATAACAAAATAAAACAATTTTGGAAAAATTGAAAATCTGAAAATTTTCGTATTTTTTTGAATAGCTAGCATCGTAAAAATTTGCAAAATTCATAATTAAAAAAATACTCTAAAATCTTTATTGTTGGACCAATTTCAATGATTTTTCAACTGTTTTCTTTTGTTTAATGAATATTCTAAAAGATAATAACAAAATAAAACAATTTTGGAAAAATTGAAAATCTGAAAATTTTCGTATTTTTTTGAATAGCTAGCATCGTAAAAATTTGCAAAATTCATAATTAAAAAAATACTCTAAAATCTTTATTGTTGGACCAATTTCAATGATTTTTCAACTGTTTTCTTTTGTTTAATGAATATTCTAAAAGATAATAACAAAATAAAACAATTTTGGAAAAATTGAAAATCTGAAAATTTTCGTATTTTTTTGAATAGCTAGCATCGTAAAAATTTGCAAAATTCATAATTAAAAAAATACTCTAAAATCTTTATTGTTGGACCAATTTCAATGATTTTTCAACTGTTTTCTTTTGTTTAATGAATATTCTAAAAGATAATAACAAAATAAAACCATTTTGGAAAAATTGAAAATTTGAAAATTTTCGTATTTTTTTGAATAGCTAGCATCGTAAAAATTTGCAAAATTCATAATTAAAAAAATACTCTAAAATCTTTATTGTTGGACCAATTTCAATGATTTTTCAACTGTTTTCTTTTGTTTAATGAATATTCTAAAAGATAATAACAAAATAAAACAATTTTGGAAAAATTGAAAATCTGAAAATTTTCGTATTTTTTTGAATAGCTAGCATCGTAAAAATTTGCAAAATTCATAATTAAAAAAATACTCTAAAATCTTTATTGTTGGACCAATTTCAATGATTTTTCAACTGTTTTCTTTTGTTTAATGAATATTCTAAAAGATAATAACAAAATAAAACAATTTTGGAAAAATTGAAAATCTGAAAATTTTCGTATTTTTTTGAATAGCTAGCATCGTAAAAATTTGCAAAATTCATAATTAAAAAAATACTCTAAAATCTTTATTGTTGGACCAATTTCAATGATTTTTCAACTGTTTTCTTTTGTTTAATGAATATTCTAAAAGATAATAACAAAATAAAACAATTTTGGAAAAATTGAAAATCTGAAAATTTTCGTATTTTTTTGAATAGCTAGCATCGTAAAAATTTGCAAAATTCATAATTAAAAAAATACTCTAAAATCTTTATTTTTGGACCAATTTCAATGATTTTTCAACTGTTTTCTTTTGTTTAATGAATATTCTAAAAGATAATAACAAAATAAAACAATTTTGGAAAAATTGAAAGTCTGAAAATTTTCGTATTTTTTTGAATAGCTAGCATCGTAAAAATTTGCAAAATTCATAATTAAAAAAATATTCTAAAATCTTTATTTTTGGATCAATTTCAATGATTTTTCAACTGTTTTCTTTTGTTTAATGAATATTCTAAAAGATAATAACAAAATAAAACAATTTTGGAAAAATTGAAAGTCTGAAAATTTTCGTATTTTTTTGAATAGCTAGCATCGTAAAAATTTGCAAAATTCATAATTAAAAAAATATTCTAAAATCTTTATTTTTGGACCAATTTCAATGATTTTTCAACTGTTTTCTTTTGTTTAATGAATATTCTAAAAGATAATAACAAAATAAAACCATTTTGGAAAAATTGAAAATTTGAAAATTTTCGTATTTTTTTGAATAGCTAGCATCGTAAAAATTTGCAAAATTCATAATTAAAAAAATACTCTAAAATCTTTATTGTTGGACCAATTTCAATGATTTTTCAACTGTTTTCTTTTGTTTAATGAATATTCTAAAAGATAATAACAAAATAAAACAATTTTGGAAAAATTGAAAATCTGAAAATTTTCGTATTTTTTTGAATAGCTAGCATCGTAAAAATTTGCAAAATTCATAATTAAAAAAATACTCTAAAATCTTTATTTTTGGACCAATTTCAATGATTTTTCAACTGTTTTCTTTTGTTTAATGAATATTCTAAAAGATAATAACAAAATAAAACCATTTTGGAAAAATTGAAAATCTGAAAATTTTCGTATTTTTTTGAATAGCTAGCATCGTAAAAATTTGCAAAATTCATAATTAAAAAAATATTCTAAAATCTTTATTTTTGGACCAATTTCAATGATTTTTCAACTGTTTTCTTTTGTTTAATGAATATTCTAAAAGATAATAACAAAATAAAACCATTTTGGAAAAATTGAAAATTTGAAAATTTTCGTATTTTTTTAAATAGCTAGCATCGTAAAAATTTGCAAAATTCATAATTAAAAAAATACTCTAAAATCTTTATTTTTGGACCAATTTCAATGATTTTTCAACTGTTTTCTTTTGTTTAATGAATATTCTAAAAGATAATAACAAAATAAAACCATTTTGGAAAAATTGAAAATCTGAAAATTTTCGTATTTTTTTGAATAGCTAGCATCGTAAAAATTTGCAAAATTCATAATTAAAAAAATACTCTAAAATCTTTATTGTTGGACCAATTTCAATGATTTTTCAACTGTTTTCTTTTGTTTAATGAATATTCTAAAAGATAATAACAAAATAAAACAATTTTGGAAAAATTGAAAATCTGAAAATTTTCGTATTTTTTTGAATAGCTAGCATCGTAAAAATTTGCAAAATTCATAATTAAAAAAATACTCTAAAATCTTTATTGTTGGACCAATTTCAATGATTTTTCAACTGTTTTCTTTTGTTTAATGAATATTCTAAAAGATAATAACAAAATAAAACCATTTTGGAAAAATTGAAAATCTGAAAATTTTCGTATTTTTTTGAATAGCTAGCATCGTAAAAATTTGCAAAATTCATAATTAAAAAAATACTCTAAAATCTTTATTTTTGGACCAATTTCAATGATTTTTCAACTGTTTTCTTTTGTTTAATGAATATTCTAAAAGATAATAACAAAATAAAACCATTTTGGAAAAATTGAAAATCTGAAAATTTTCGTATTTTTTTGAATAGCTAGCATCGTAAAAATTTGCAAAATTCATAATTAAAAAAATACTCTAAAATCTTTATTGTTGGACCAATTTCAATGATTTTTCAACTGTTTTCTTTTGTTTAATGAATATTCTAAAAGATAATAACAAAATAAAACAATTTTGGAAAAATTGAAAATCTGAAAATTTTCGTATTTTTTGGAATAGCTAGCATCGTAAAAATTTGCAAAATTCATAATTAAAAAAATACTCTAAAATCTTTATTTTTGGACCAATTTCAATGATTTTTCAACTGTTTTCTTTTGTTTAATGAATATTCTAAAAGATAATAACAAAGTAAAACAATTTTGGAAAAATTGAAAATCTGAAAATTTTCGTATTTTTTTGAATAGCTAGCATCGTAAAAATTTGCAAAATTCATAATTAAAAAAATACTCTAAAATCTTTATTTTTGGACCAATTTCAATGATTTTTCAACTGTTTTCTTTTGTTTAATGAATATTCTAAAAGATAATAACAAAATAAAACCATTTTGGAAAAATTGAAAATTTGAAAATTTTCGTATTTTTTTGAATAGCTAGCATCGTAAAAATTTGCAAAATTCATAATTAAAAAAATATTCTAAAATCTTTATTTTTGGACCAATTTCAATGATTTTTCAACTGTTTTCTTTTGTTTAATGAATATTCTAAAAGATAATAACAAAATAAAACCATTTTGGAAAAATTGAAAATCTGAAAATTTTCGTATTTTTTTGAATAGCTAGCATCGTAAAAATTTGCAAAATTCATAATTAAAAAAATATTCTAAAATCTTTATTTTTGGACCAATTTCAATGATTTTTCAACTGTTTTCTTTTGTTTAATGAATAAAAAGATAATAACAAAATAAAACAATTTTGGAAAAATTGAAAATCTGAAAATTTTCGTATTTTTTTGAATAGCTAGCATCGTAAAAATTTGCAAAATTCATAATTAAAAAAATACTCTAAAATCTTTATTGTTGGACCAATTTCAATGATTTTTCAACTGTTTTCTTTTGTTTAATGAATATTCTAAAAGATAATAACAAAATAAAACGATTTTGGAAAAATTGAAAATTTGAAAATTTTCGTATTTTTTTGAATAGCTAGCATCGTAAAAATTTGCAAAATTCATAATTAAAAAAATACTCTAAAATCTTTATTTTTGGACCAATTTCAATGATTTTTCAACTGTTTTCTTTTGTTTAATGAATATTCTAAAAGATAATAACAAAATAAAACAATTTTGGAAAAATTGAAAATCTGAAAATTTTCGTATTTTTTTGAATAGCTAGCATCGTAAAAATTTGCAAAATTCATAATTAAAAAAATACTCTAAAATCTTTATTTTTGGACCAATTTCAATGATTTTTCAACTGTTTTCTTTTGTTTAATGAATATTCTAAAAGATAATAACAAAATAAAACAATTTTGGAAAAATTGAAAGTCTGAAAATTTTCGTATTTTTTTGAATAGCTAGCATCGTAAAAATTTGCAAAATTCATAATTAAAAAAATATTCTAAAATCTTTATTTTTGGATCAATTTCAATGATTTTTCAACTGTTTTCTTTTGTTTAATGAATATTCTAAAAGATAATAACAAAATAAAACAATTTTGGAAAAATTGAAAGTCTGAAAATTTTCGTATTTTTTTGAATAGCTAGCATCGTAAAAATTTGCAAAATTCATAATTAAAAAAATATTCTAAAATCTTTATTTTTGGACCAATTTCAATGATTTTTCAACTGTTTTCTTTTGTTTAATGAATATTCTAAAAGATAATAACAAAATAAAACAATTTTGGAAAAATTGAAAATCTGAAAATTTTCGTATTTTTTTGAATAGCTAGCATCGTAAAAATTTGCAAAATTCATAATTAAAAAAATACTCTAAAATCTTTATTTTTGGACCAATTTCAATGATTTTTCAACTGTTTTCTTTTGTTTAATGAATATTCTAAAAGATAATAACAAAATAAAACCATTTTGGAAAAATTGAAAATCTGAAAATTTTCGTATTTTTTTGAATAGCTAGCATCGTAAAAATTTGCAAAATTCATAATTAAAAAAATATTCTAAAATCTTTATTTTTGGACCAATTTCAATGATTTTTCAACTGTTTTCTTTTGTTTAATGAATATTCTAAAAGATAATAACAAAATAAAACCATTTTGGAAAAATTGAAAATTTGAAAATTTTCGTATTTTTTTAAATAGCTAGCATCGTAAAAATTTGCAAAATTCATAATTAAAAAAATACTCTAAAATCTTTATTGTTGGACCAATTTCAATGATTTTTCAACTGTTTTCTTTTGTTTAATGAATATTCTAAAAGATAATAACAAAATAAAACAATTTTGGAAAAATTGAAAATCTGAAAATTTTCGTATTTTTTGGAATAGCTAGCATCGTAAAAATTTGCAAAATTCATAATTAAAAAAATACTCTAAAATCTTTATTTTTGGACCAATTTCAATGATTTTTCAACTGTTTTCTTTTGTTTAATGAATATTCTAAAAGATAATAACAAAGTAAAACAATTTTGGAAAAATTGAAAATCTGAAAATTTTCGTATTTTTTTGAATAGCTAGCATCGTAAAAATTTGCAAAATTCATAATTAAAAAAATACTCTAAGATCTTTATTTTTGGACCAATTTCAATGATTTTGCAACTGTTTTCTTTTGTTTAATGAATATTCTAAAAGATAATAACAAAATAAAACCATTTTGGAAAAATTGAAAATTTGAAAATTTTCGTATTTTTTTGAATAGCTAGCATCGTAAAAATTTGCAAAATTCATAATTAAAAAAATACTCTAAAATCTTTATTGTTGGACCAATTTCAATGATTTTTCAACTGTTTTCTTTTGTTTAATGAATATTCTAAAAGATAATAACAAAATAAAACGATTTTGGAAAAATTGAAAATTTGAAAATTTTCGTATTTTTTTGAATAGCTAGCATCGTAAAAATTTGCAAAATTCATAATTAAAAAAATATTCTAAAATCTTTATTTTTGGACCAATTTCAATGATTTTTCAACTGTTTTCTTTTGTTTAATGAATAAAAAGATAATAACAAAATAAAACAATTTTGGAAAAATTGAAAATCTGAAAATTTTCGTATTTTTTTGAATAGCTAGCATCGTAAAAATTTGCAAAATTCATAATTAAAAAAATACTCTAAAATCTTTATTGTTGGACCAATTTCAATGATTTTTCAACTGTTTTCTTTTGTTTAATGAATATTCTAAAAGATAATAACAAAATAAAACGATTTTGGAAAAATTGAAAATTTGAAAATTTTCGTATTTTTTTGAATAGCTAGCATCGTAAAAATTTGCAAAATTCATAATTAAAAAAATACTCTAAAATCTTTATTTTTGGACCAATTTCAATGATTTTTCAACTGTTTTTTTTGTTTAATGAATATTCTAAAAGATAATAACAAAATAAAACAATTTTGGAAAAATTGAAAATCTGAAAATTTTCGTATTTTTTTGAATAGCTAGCATCGTAAAAATTTGCAAAATTCATAATTAAAAAAATACTCTAAAATCTTTATTGTTGGACCAATTTCAATGATTTTTCAACTGTTTTCTTTTGTTTAATGAATATTCTAAAAGATAATAACAAAATAAAACAAATTTTGGAAAAATTGAAAATCTGAAAATTTTCGTATTTTTTTGAATAGCTAGCATCGTAAAAATTTGCAAAATTCATAATTAAAAAAATACTCTAAAATCTTTATTTTTGGACCAATTTCAATGATTTTTCAACTGTTTTCTTTTGTTTAATGAATATTCTAAAAGATAATAACAAAATAAAACAATTTTGGAAAAATTGAAAATCTGAAAATTTTCGTATTTTTTTGAATAGCTAGCATCGTAAAAATTTGCAAAATTCATAATTAAAAAAATATTCTAAAATCTTTATTTTTGGACCAATTTCAATGATTTTTCAACTGTTTTCTTTTGTTTAATGAATATTCTAAAAGATAATAACAAAATAAAACAATTTTGGAAAAATTGAAAATCTGAAAATTTTCGTATTTTTTTGAATAGCTAGCATCGTAAAAATTTGCAAAATTCATAATTAAAAAAATACTCTAAAATCTTTATTTTTGGACCAATTTCAATGATTTTGCAACTGTTTTCTTTTGTTTAATGAATATTCTAAAAGATAATAACAAAGTAAAACAATTTTGGAAAAATTGAAAATCTGAAAATTTTCGTATTTTTTTGAATAGCTAGCATCGTAAAAATTTGCAAAATTCATAATTAAAAAAATACTCTAAAATCTTTATTTTTGGACCAATTTCAATGATTTTTCAACTGTTTTCTTTTATTTAATGAATATTCTAAAAGATAATAACAAAGTAAAACAATTTTGGAAAAATTGAAAATCTGAAAATTTTCGTATTTTTTTGAATAGCTAGCATCGTAAAAATTTGCAAAATTCATAATTAAAAAAATACTCTAAAATCTTTATTTTTGGACCAATTTCAATGATTTTTCAACTGTTTTCTTTTGTTTAATGAATATTCTAAAAGATAATAACAAAATAAAACCATTTTGGAAAAATTGAAAATCTGAAAATTTTCGTATTTTTTTGAATAGCTAGCATCGTAAAAATTTGCAAAATTCATAATTAAAAAAATACTCTAAAATCTTTATTTTTTGACCAATTTCAATGATTTTTCAACTGTTTTCTTTTGTTTAATGAATATTCTAAAAGATAATAACAAAGTAAAACAATTTTGGAAAAATTGAAAATCTGAAAATTTTCGTATTTTTTTGAATAGCTAGCATCGTAAAAATTTGCAAAATTCATAATTAAAAAAATATTCTAAAATCTTTATTTTTGGACCAATTTCAATGATTTTTCAACTGTTTTCTTTTGTTTAATGAATATTCTAAAAGATAATAACAAAATAAAACCATTTTGGAAAAATTGAAAATCTGAAAATTTTCGTATTTTTTTGAATAGCTAGCATCGTAAAAATTTGCAAAATTCATAATTAAAAAAATACTCTAAAATCTTTATTTTTTGACCAATTTCAATGATTTTTCAACTGTTTTCTTTTGTTTAATGAATATTCTAAAAGATAATAACAAAATAAAACAATTTTGGAAAAATTGAAAATCTGAAAATTTTCGTATTTTTTTGAATAGCTAGCATCGTAAAAATTTGCAAAATTCATAATTAAAAAAATATTCTAAAATCTTTATTTTTGGACCAATTTCAATGATTTTTCAACTGTTTTCTTTTGTTTAATGAATATTCTAAAAGATAATAACAAAATAAAACAATTTTGGAAAAATTGAAAATCTGAAAATTTTCGTATTTTTTTGAATAGCTAGCATCGTAAAAATTTGCAAAATTCATAATTAAAAAAATACTCTAAAATCTTTATTGTTGGACCAATTTCAATGATTTTTCAACTGTTTTCTTTTGTTTAATGAATATTCTAAAAGATAATAACAAAATAAAACAATTTTGGAAAAATTGAAAATCTGAAAATTTTCGTATTTTTTTGAATAGCTAGCATCGTAAAAATTTGCAAAATTCATAATTAAAAAAATACTCTAAAATCTTTATTTTTGGACCAATTTCAATGATTTTGCAACTGTTTTCTTTTGTTTAATGAATATTCTAAAAGATAATAACAAAGTAAAACAATTTTGGAAAAATTGAAAATCTGAAAATTTTCGTATTTTTTTGAATAGCTAGCATCGTAAAAATTTGCAAAATTCATAATTAAAAAAATACTCTAAAATCTTTATTTTTGGACCAATTTCAATGATTTTTCAACTGTTTTCTTTTGTTTAATGAATATTCTAAAAGATAATAACAAAATAAAACAATTTTGGAAAAATTGAAAATCTGAAAATTTTCGTATTTTTTTGAATAGCTAGCATCGTAAAAATTTGCAAAATTCATAATTAAAAAAATATTCTAAAATCTTTATTTTTGGACCAATTTCAATGATTTTTCAACTGTTTT
This sequence comes from Argyra leucocephala, assembly GCA_963942445.1. Taxonomy (NCBI): domain Eukaryota; kingdom Metazoa; phylum Arthropoda; class Insecta; order Diptera; family Dolichopodidae; genus Argyra; species Argyra leucocephala. The sequence goes on along the minus strand of OZ012680.1, from coordinate 38,233,303 downwards.
CTTTTGTTTAATGAATATTCTAAAAGATAATAACAAAATAAAACAATTTTCGATAAATTGAAAATCTGAAAATTTTAGTATTTTCTTGAATAGCTAGCATCGTAAAAATTTGCAAAATTCATAATTAAAAAAATACTCTAAAATCTTTATTTTTGGACCAATTTCAATGATTTTTCAACTGTTTTCTTTTGTTTAATGAATATTCTAAAAGATAATAACAAAGTAAAACAATTTTGGAAAAATTGAAAATCTGAAAATTTTCGTATTTTTTTGAATAGCTAGCATCGTAAAAATTTGCAAAATTCATAATTAAAAAAATACTCTAAAATCTTTATTTTTGGACCAATTTCAATGATTTTTCAACTGTTTTCTTTTGTTTAATGAATATTCTAAAAGATAATAACAAAATAAAACCATTTTGGAAAAATTGAAAATCTGAAAATTTTCGTATTTTTTTGAATAGCTAGCATCGTAAAAATTTGCAAAATTCATAATTAAAAAAATACTCTAAAATCTTTATTTTTGGACCAATTTCAATGATTTTTCAACTGTTTTCTTTTGTTTAATGAATATTCTAAAAGATAATAACAAAATAAAACCATTTTGGAAAAATTGAAAATCTGAAAATTTTCGTATTTTTTTGAATAGCTAGCATCGTAAAAATTTGCAAAATTCATAATTAAAAAAATACTCTAAAATCTTTATTTTTGGACCAATTTCAATGATTTTTCAACTGTTTTCTTTTGTTTAATGAATATTCTAAAAGATAATAACAAAATAAAACAATTTTGGATAAATTGAAAATCTGAAAATTTTCGTATTTTTTTGAATAGCTAGCATCGTAAAAATTTGCAAAATTCATAATTAAAAAAATACTCTAAAATCTTTATTTTTGGACCAATTTCAATGATTTTTCAACTGTTTTCTTTTGTTTAATGAATATTCTAAAAGATAATAACAAAATAAAACAATTTTCGATAAATTGAAAATCTGAAAATTTTAGTATTTTCTTGAATAGCTGCATCGTAAAAATTTGCAAAATTCATAATTAAAAAAATACTCTAAAATCTTTATTTTTGGACCAATTTCAATGATTTTTCAACTGTTTTCTTTTGTTTAATGAATATTCTAAAAGATAATAACAAAATAAAACAATTTTGGAAAAATTGAAAATCTGAAAATTTTCGTATTTTTTTGAATAGCTAGCATCGTAAAAATTTGCAAAATTCATAATTAAAAAAATACTCTAAAATCTTTATTTTTGGACCAATTTCAATGATTTTTCAACTGTTTTCTTTTGTTTAATGAATATTCTAAAAGATAATAACAAAATAAAACAATTTTGGATAAATTGAAAATCTGAAAATTTTCGTATTTTCTTGAATAGCTAGCATCGTAAAAATTTGCAAAATTCATAATTAAAAAAATACTCTAAAATCTTTATTTTTGGACCAATTTCAATGATTTTTCAACTGTTTTCTTTTGTTTAATGAATATTCTAAAAGATAATAACAAAATAAAACCATTTTGGAAAAATTGAAAATCTGAAAATTTTCGTATTTTTTTGAATAGCTAGCATCGTAAAAATTTGCAAAATTCATAATTAAAAAAATACTCTAAAATCTTTATTTTTGGACCAATTTCAATGATTTTTCAACTGTTTTCTTTTGTTTAATGAATATTCTAAAAGATAATAACAAAATAAAACAATTTTGGATAAATTGAAAATCTGAAAATTTTCGTATTTTTTTGAATAGCTAGCATCGTAAAAATTTGCAAAATTCATAATTAAAAAAATACTCTAAAATCTTTATTTTTGGACCAATTTCAATGATTTTTCAACTGTTTTCTTTTGTTTAATGAATATTCTAAAAGATAATAACAAAATAAAACAATTTTCGATAAATTGAAAATCTGAAAATTTTAGTATTTTCTTGAATAGCTAGCATCGTAAAAATTTGCAAAATTCATAATTAAAAAAATACTCTAAAATCTTTATTTTTGGACCAATTTCAATGATTTTTCAACTGTTTTCTTTTGTTTAATGAATATTCTAAAAGATAATAACAAAATAAAACAATTTTGGAAAAATTGAAAATCTGAAAATTTTCGTATTTTTTTGAATAGCTAGCATCGTAAAAATTTGCAAAATTCATAATTAAAAAAATACTCTAAAATCTTTATTTTTGGACCAATTTCAATGATTTTTCAACTGTTTTCTTTTGTTTAATGAATATTCTAAAAGATAATAACAAAATAAAACAATTTTGGATAAATTGAAAATCTGAAAATTTTCGTATTTTCTTGAATAGCTAGCATCGTAAAAATTTGCAAAATTCATAATTAAAAAAATACTCTAAAATCTTTATTTTTGGACCAATTTCAATGATTTTTCAACTGTTTTCTTTTGTTTAATGAATATTCTAAAAGATAATAACAAAATAAAACAATTTTGGAAAAATTGAAAATCTGAAAATTTTCGTATTTTCTTGAATAGCTAGCATCGTAAAAATTTGCAAAATTCATAATTAAAAAAATACTCTAAAATCTTTATTTTTGGACCAATTTCAATGATTTTTCAACTGTTTTCTTTTGTTTAATGAATATTCTAAAAGATAATAACAAAATAAAACAATTTTGGAAAAATTGAAAATCTGAAAATTTTCGTATTTTTTTGAATAGCTAGCATCGTAAAAATTTGCAAAATTCATAATTAAAAAAATATTCTAAAATCTTTATTTTTGGACCAATTTCAATGATTTTTCAACTGTTTTCTTTTGTTTAATGAATATTCTAAAAGATAATAACAAAATAAAACAATTTTGGAAAAATTGAAAATCTGAAAATTTTCGTATTTTTTTGAATAGGTAGCATCGTAAAAATTTGCAAAATTCATAATTAAAAAAATACTCTAAAATCTTTATTTTTGGACCAATTTCAATGATTTTTCAACTGTTTTCTTTTGTTTAATGAATATTCTAAAAGATAATAACAAAATAAAACAATTTTGGAAAAATTGAAAATCTGAAAATTTTCGTATTTTTTTGAATAGGTAGCATCGTAAAAATTTGCAAAATTCATAATTAAAAAAATACTCTAAAATCTTTATTTTTGCACCAATTTCAATGATTTTTCAACTGTTTTCTTTTGTTTAATGAATATTCTAAAAGATAATAACAAAATAAAACAATTTTGGAAAAATTGAAAATCTGAAAATTTTCGTATTTTTTTGAATAGCTAGCATCGTAAAAATTTGCAAAATTCATAATTAAAAAAATATTCTAAAATCTTTATTTTTGGACCAATTTCAATGATTTTTCAACTGTTTTCTTTTGTTTAATGAATATTCTAAAAGATAATAACAAAATAAAACAATTTTGGAAAAATTGAAAATCTGAAAATTTTCGTATTTTTTTGAATAGCTAGCATCGTAAAAATTTGCAAAATTCATAATTAAAAAAATACTCTAAAATCTTTATTTTTGGACCAATTTCAATGATTTTTCAACTGTTTTCTTTTGTTTAATGAATATTCTAAAAGATAATAACAAAATAAAACAATTTTGGAAAAATTGAAAATCTGAAAATTTTCGTATTTTTTTGAATAGCTAGCATCGTAAAAATTTGCAAAATTCATAATTAAAAAAATACTCTAAAATCTTTATTTTTGGACTAATTTCAATGATTTTTCAACTGTTTTCCTTTGTTTAATGAATATTCTAAAAGATAATAACAAAATAAAACAATTTTGGAAAAATTGAAAATCTGAAAATTTTCGTATTTTTTTGAATAGCTAGCATCGTAAAAATTTGCAAAATTCATAATTAAAAAAATACTCTAAAATCTTTATTTTTGGACCAATTTCAATGATTTTTCAACTGTTTTCTTTTGTTTAATGAATATTCTAAAAGATAATAACAAAATAAAACAATTTTGGAAAAATTGAAAATCTGAAAATTTTCGTATTTTTTTGAATAGCTAGCATCGTAAAAATTTGCAAAATTCATAATTAAAAAAATATTCTAAAATCTTTATTTTTGGACCAATTTCAATGATTTTTCAACTGTTTTCTTTTGTTTAATGAATATTCTAAAAGATAATAACAAAATAAAACAATTTTGGAAAAATTGAAAATCTGAAAATTTTCGTATTTTTTTGAATAGCTAGCATCGTAAAAATTTGCAAAATTCATAATTAAAAAAATACTCTAAAATCTTTATTTTTGGACCAATTTCAATGATTTTTCAACTGTTTTCTTTTGTTTAATGAATATTCTAAAAGATAATAACAAAATAAAACAATTTTGGAAAAATTGAAAATCTGAAAATTTTCGTATTTTTTTGAATAGCTAGCATCGTAAAAATTTGCAAAATTCATAATTAAAAAAATACTCTAAAATCTTTATTTTTGGACCAATTTCAATGATTTTTCAACTGTTTTCTTTTGTTTAATGAATATTCTAAAAGATAATAACAAAATAAAACAATTTTGGAAAAATTGAAAATCTGAAAATTTTCGTATTTTTTTGAATAGCTAGCATCGTAAAAATTTGCAAAATTCATAATTAAAAAAATACTCTAAAATCTTTATTTTTGGACCAATTTCAATGATTTTTCAACTGTTTTCTTTTGTTTAATGAATATTCTAAAAGATAATAACAAAATAAAACAATTTTGGAAAAATTGAAAATCTGAAAATTTTCGTATTTTTTTGAATAGCTAGCATCGTAAAAATTTGCAAAATTCATAATTAAAAAAATACTCTAAAATCTTTATTTTTGGACCAATTTCAATGATTTTTCAACTGTTTTCTTTTGTTTAATGAATATTCTAAAAGATAATAACAAAATAAAACAATTTTGGAAAAATTGAAAATCTGAAAATTTTCGTATTTTTTTGAATAGCTAGCATCGTAAAAATTTGCAAAATTCATAATTAAAAAAATACTCTAAAATCTTTATTTTTGGACCAATTTCAATGATTTTTCAACTGTTTTCTTTTGTTTAATGAATATTCTAAAAGATAATAACAAAATAAAACAATTTTGGAAAAATTTAAAATCTGAAAATTTTCGTATTTTTTTGAATAGCTAGCATCGTAAAAATTTGCAAAATTCATAATTAAAAAAATACTCTAAAATCTTTATTTTTGGACCAATTTCAATGATTTTTCAACTGTTTTCTTTTGTTTAATGAATATTCTAAAAGATAATAACAAAATAAAACAATTTTGGAAAAATTGAAAATCTGAAAATTTTCGTATTTTTTTGAATAGCTAGCATCGTAAAAATTTGCAAAATTCATAATTAAAAAAATACTCTAAAATCTTTATTTTTGGACCAATTTCAATGATTTTTCAACTGTTTTCTTTTGTTTAATGAATATTCTAAAAGATAATAACAAAATAAAACAATTTTGGAAAAATTGAAAATCTGAAAATTTTCGTATTTTTTTGAATAGCTAGCATCGTAAAAATTTGCAAAATTCATAATTAAAAAAATATTCTAAAATCTTTATTTTTGGACCAATTACAATGATTTTTCAACTGTTTTCTTTTGTTTAATGAATATTCTAAAAGATAATAACAAAATAAAACAATTTTGGAAAAATTTAAAATCTGAAAATTTTCGTATTTTTTCGAATAGCTAGCATAGTAAAAATTTGCAAAATTCATAATTAAAAAAATATTCTAAAATCTTTATTTTTGGACCAATTTCAATGATTTTTCAACTGTTTTCTTTTGTTTAATGAATATTCTAAAAGATAATAACAAAATAAAACAATTTTGGAAAAATTGAAAATCTGAAAATTTTCGTATTTTTTTGAATAGCTAGCATCGTAAAAATTTGCAAAATTCATAATTAAAAAAATACTCTAAAATCTTTATTTTTGGACCAATTTCAATGATTTTTCAACTGTTTTCTTTTGTTTAATGAATATTCTAAAAGATAATAACAAAATAAAACAATTTTGGAAAAATTGAAAATCTGAAAATTTTCGTATTTTTTTGAATAGCTAGCATCGTAAAAATTTGCAAAATTCATAATTAAAAAAATACTCTAAAATCTTTATTTTTGGACCAATTTCAATGATTTTTCAACTGTTTTCTTTTGTTTAATGAATATTCTAAAAGATAATAACAAAATAAAACAATTTTGGAAAAATTGAAAATCTGAAAATTTTCGTATTTTTTTGAATAGCTAGCATCGTAAAAATTTGCAAAATTCATAATTAAAAAAATACTCTAAAATCTTTATTTTTGGACCAATTTCAATGATTTTTCAACTGTTTTCTTTTGTTTAATGAATATTCTAAAAGATAATAACAAAATAAAACAATTTTGGAAAAATTGAAAATCTGAAAATTTTCGTATTTTTTTGAATAGCTAGCATCGTAAAAATTTGCAAAATTCATAATTAAAAAAATACTCTAAAATCTTTATTTTTGGACCAATTACAATGATTTTTCAACTGTTTTCTTTTGTTTAATGAATATTCTAAAAGATAATAACAAAATAAAACAATTTTGGAAAAATTTAAAATCTGAAAATTTTCGTATTTTTTCGAATAGCTAGCATAGTAAAAATTTGCAAAATTCATAATTAAAAAAATATTCTAAAATCTTTATTTTTGGACCAATTTCAATGATTTTTCAACTGTTTTCTTTTGTTTAATGAATATTCTAAAAGATAATAACAAAATAAAACAATTTTGGAAAAATTGAAAATCTGAAAATTTTCGTATTTTTTTGAATAGCTAGCATCGTAAAAATTTGCAAAATTCATAATTAAAAAAATACTCTAAAATCTTTATTTTTGGACCAATTTCAATGATTTTTCAACTGTTTTCTTTTGTTTAATGAATATTCTAAAAGATAATAACAAAATAAAACAATTTTGGAAAAATTGAAAATCTGAAAATTTTCGTATTTTTTTGAATAGCTAGCATCGTAAAAATTTGCAAAATTCATAATTAAAAAAATACTCTAAAATCTTTATTTTTGGACCAATTTCAATGATTTTTCAACTGTTTTCTTTTGTTTAATGAATATTCTAAAAGATAATAACAAAATAAAACAATTTTGGAAAAATTGAAAATCTGAAAATTTTCGTATTTTTTTGAATAGCTAGCATCGTAAAAATTTGCAAAATTCATAATTAAAAAAATACTCTAAAATCTTTATTTTTGGACCAATTTCAATGATTTTTCAACTGTTTTCTTTTGTTTAATGAATATTCTAAAAGATAATAACAAAATAAAACAATTTTGGAAAAATTGAAAATCTGAAAATTTTCGTATTTTTTTGAATAGCTAGCATCGTAAAAATTTGCAAAATTCATAATTAAAAAAATACTCTAAAATCTTTATTTTTGGACCAATTTCAATGATTTTTCAACTGTTTTCTTTTGTTTAATGAATATTCTAAAAGATAATAACAAAATAAAACAATTTTGGAAAAATTGAAAATCTGAAAATTTTCGTATTTTTTTGAATAGCTAGCATCGTAAAAATTTGCAAAATTCATAATTAAAAAAATATTCTAAAATCTTTATTTTTGGACCAATTTCAATGATTTTTCAACTGTTTTCTTTTGTTTAATGAATATTCTAAAAGATAATAACAAAATAAAACAATTTTGGAAAAATTTAAAATCTGAAAATTTTCGTATTTTTTTGAATAGCTAGCATCGTAAAAATTTGCAAAATTCATAATTAAAAAAATACTCTAAAATCTTTATTTTTGGACCAATTTCAATGATTTTTCAACTGTTTTCTTTTGTTTAATGAATATTCTAAAAGATAATAACAAAATAAAACAATTTTGGAAAAATTGAAAATCTGAAAATTTTCGTATTTTTTCGAATAGCTAGCATAGTAAAAATTTGCAAAATTCATAATTAAAAAAATATTCTAAAATCTTTATTTTTGGACCAATTTCAATGATTTTTCAACTGTTTTCTTTTGTTTAATGAATATTCTAAAAGATAATAACAAAATAAAACAATTTTGGAAAAATTGAAAATCTGAAAATTTTCGTATTTTTTTGAATAGCTAGCATCGTAAAAATTTGCAAAATTCATAATTAAAAAAATACTCTAAAATCTTTATTTTTGGACCAATTTCAATGATTTTTCAACTGTTTTCTTTTGTTTAATGAATATTCTAAAAGATAATAACAAAATAAAACAATTTTGGAAAAATTGAAAATCTGAAAATTTTCGTATTTTTTTGAATAGCTAGCATCGTAAAAATTTGCAAAATTCATAATTAAAAAAATATTCTAAAATCTTTATTTTTGGACCAATTTCAATGATTTTTCAACTGTTTTCTTTTGTTTAATGAATATTCTAAAAGATAATAACAAAATAAAACCATTTTGGAAAAATTGAAAATTTGAAAATTTTCGTATTTTTTTGAATAGCTAGCATCGTAAAAATTTGCAAAATTCATAATTAAAAAAATATTCTAAAATCTTTATTTTTGGACCAATTTCAATGATTTTTCAACTGTTTTCTTTTGTTTAATGAATATTCTAAAAGATAATAACAAAATAAAACAATTTTGGAAAAATTGAAAATCTGAAAATTTTCGTATTTTTTTGAATAGCTAGCATCGTAAAAATTTGCTAAATTCATAATTAAAAAAATACTCTAAAATCTTTATATTTGGACCAATTTCAATGATTTTTCAACTGTTTTCTTTTGTTTAATGAATATTCTAAAAGATAATAACAAAATAAAACCATTTTGGAAAAATTGAAAATTTGAAAATTTTCGTATTTTTTTGAATAGCTAGCATCGTAAAAATTTGCAAAATTCATAATTAAAAAAATACTCTAAAATCTTTATTTTTGGACCAATTTCAATGATTTTTCAACTGTTTTCTTTTGTTTAATGAATATTCTAAAAGATAATAAAAAAATAAAACCATTTTGGAAAAATTGAAAATCTGAAAATTTTCGTATTTTTTTGAATAGCTAGCATCGTAAAAATTTGCAAAATTCATAATTAAAAAAATACTCTAAAATCTTTATTTTTGGACCAATTTCAATGATTTTTCAACTGTTTTCTTTTGTTTAATGAATATTCTAAAAGATAATAACAAAATAAAACCATTTTGGGAAAATTGAAAATTTGAAAATTTTCGTATTTTTTTGAATAGCTAGCATCGTAAAAATTTGCAAAATTCATAATTAAAAAAATATTCTAAAATCTTTATTTTTGGACCAATTTCAATGATTTTTCAACTGTTTTCTTTTGTTTAATGAATATTCTAAAAGATAATAAAAAAATAAAACCATTTTGGAAAAATTGAAAATCTGAAAATTTTCGTATTTTTTTGAATAGCTAGCATCGTAAAAATTTGCAAAATTCATAATTAAAAAAATACTCTAAAATCTTTATTTTTGGACCAATTTCAATGATTTTTCAACTGTTTTCTTTTGTTTAATGAATATTCTAAAAGATAATAAAAAAATAAAACAATTTTGGAAAAATTGAAAATCTGAAAATTTTCGTATTTTTTTGAATAGCTAGCATCGTAAAAATTTGCAAAATTCATAATTAAAAAAATACTCTAAAATCTTTATTTTTGGACCAATTTCAATGATTTTTCAACTGTTTTCTTTTGTTTAATGAATATTCTAAAAGATAATAACAAAATAAAACAATTTTGGAAAAATTGAAAATCTGAAAATTTTCGTATTTTTTTGAATAGCTAGCATCGTAAAAATTTGCAAAATTCATAATTAAAAAAATATTCTAAAATCTTTATTTTTGGACCAATTTCAATGATTTTTCAACTGTTTTCTTTTGTTTAATGAATATTCTAAAAGATAATAACAAAATAAAACAATTTTGGAAAAATTTAAAATCTGAAAATTTTCGTATTTTTTTGAATAGCTAGCATCGTAAAAATTTGCAAAATTCATAATTAAAAAAATACTCTAAAATCTTTATTTTTGGACCAATTTCAATGATTTTTCAACTGTTTTCTTTTGTTTAATGAATATTCTAAAAGATAATAACAAAATAAAACAATTTTGGAAAAATTGAAAATCTGAAAATTTTCGTATTTTTTTGAATAGCTAGCATCGTAAAAATTTGCAAAATTCATAATTAAAAAAATACTCTAAAATCTTTATTTTTGGACCAATTTCAATGATTTTTCAACTGTTTTCTTTTGTTTAATGAATATTCTAAAAGATAATAACAAAATAAAACAATTTTGGAAAAATTGAAAATCTGAAAATTTTCGTATTTTTTTGAATAGCTAGCATCGTAAAAATTTGCAAAATTCATAATTAAAAAAATATTCTAAAATCTTTATTTTTGGACCAATTTCAATGATTTTTCAACTGTTTTCTTTTGTTTAATGAATATTCTAAAAGATAATAACAAAATAAAACAATTTTGGAAAAATTGAAAATCTGAAAATTTTCGTATTTTTTCGAATAGCTAGCATAGTAAAAATTTGCAAAATTCATAATTAAAAAAATATTCTAAAATCTTTATTTTTGGACCAATTTCAATGATTTTTCAACTGTTTTCTTTTGTTTAATGAATATTCTAAAAGATAATAACAAAATAAAACAATTTTGGAAAAATTGAAAATCTGAAAATTTTCGTATTTTTTTGAATAGCTAGCATCGTAAAAATTTGCAAAATTCATAATTAAAAAAATACTCTAAAATCTTTATTTTTGGACCAATTTCAATGATTTTTCAACTGTTTTCTTTTGTTTAATGAATATTCTAAAAGATAATAACAAAATAAAACAATTTTGGAAAAATTGAAAATCTGAAAATTTTCGTATTTTTTTGAATAGCTAGCATCGTAAAAATTTGCAAAATTCATAATTAAAAAAATACTCTAAAATCTTTATTTTTGGACCAATTTCAATGATTTTTCAACTGTTTTCTTTTGTTTAATGAATATTCTAAAAGATAATAACAAAATAAAACAATTTTGGAAAAATTGAAAATCTGAAAATTTTCGTATTTTTTTGAATAGCTAGCATCGTAAAAATTTGCAAAATTCATAATTAAAAAAATATTCTAAAATCTTTATTTTTGGACCAATTTCAATGATTTTTCAACTGTTTTCTTTTGTTTAATGAATATTCTAAAAGATAATAACAAAATAAAACCATTTTGGAAAAATTGAAAATTTGAAAATTTTCGTATTTTTTTGAATAGCTAGCATCGTAAAAATTTGCAAAATTCATAATTAAAAAAATATTCTAAAATCTTTATTTTTGGACCAATTTCAATGATTTTTCAACTGTTTTCTTTTGTTTAATGAATATTCTAAAAGATAATAACAAAATAAAACAATTTTGGAAAAATTGAAAATCTGAAAATTTTCGTATTTTTTTGAATAGCTAGCATCGTAAAAATTTGCTAAATTCATAATTAAAAAAATACTCTAAAATCTTTATATTTGGACCAATTTCAATGATTTTTCAACTGTTTTCTTTTGTTTAATGAATATTCTAAAAGATAATAACAAAATAAAACCATTTTGGAAAAATTGAAAATTTGAAAATTTTCGTATTTTTTTGAATAGCTAGCATCGTAAAAATTTGCAAAATTCATAATTAAAAAAATACTCTAAAATCTTTATTTTTGGACCAATTTCAATGATTTTTCAACTGTTTTCTTTTGTTTAATGAATATTCTAAAAGATAATAACAAAATAAAACCATTTTGGAAAAATTGAAAATTTGAAAATTTTCGTATTTTTTTGAATAGCTAGCATCGTAAAAATTTGCTAAATTCATAATTAAAAAAATACTCTAAAATCTTTATATTTGGACCAATTTCAATGATTTTTCAACTGTTTTCTTTTGTTTAATGAATATTCTAAAAGATAATAAAAAAATAAAACCATTTTGGAAAAATTGAAAATCTGAAAATTTTCGTATTTTTTTGAATAGCTAGCATCGTAAAAATTTGCAAAATTCATAATTAAAAAAATACTCTAAAATCTTTATTTTTGGACCAATTTCAATGATTTTTCAACTGTTTTCTTTTGTTTAATGAATATTCTAAAAGATAATAACAAAATAAAACCATTTTGGGAAAATTGAAAATTTGAAAATTTTCGTATTTTTTTGAATAGCTAGCATCGTAAAAATTTGCAAAATTCATAATTAAAAAAATATTCTAAAATCTTTATTTTTGGACCAATTTCAATGATTTTTCAACTGTTTTCTTTTGTTTAACGAATATTCTAAAAGATAATAACAAAATAAAACAATTTTGGAAAAATTGAAAATCTGAAAATTTTCGTATTTTTTTGAATAGCTAGCATCGTAAAAATTTGCAAAATTCATAATTAAAAAAATATTCTAAAATCTTTATTTTTGGACCAATTTCAATGATTTTTCAACTGTTTTCTTTTGTTTAATGAATATTCTAAAAGATAATAACAAAATAAAACAATTTTGGAAAAATTGAAAATCTGAAAATTTTCATAGTTTTTTGAATAGCTAGCATCGTAAAAATTTGCAAAATTCATAATTAAAAAAATACTCTAAAATCTTTATTGTTGGACCAATTTCAATGATTTTTCAACTGTTTTCCTTTGTTTAATGAATATTCTAAAAGATAATAACAAAATAAAACAATTTTGGAAAAATTGAAAATCTGAAAATTTTCGTATTTTTTTGAATAGCTAGCATCGTAAAAATTTGCAAAATTCATAATTAAAAAAATATTCTAAAATCTTTATTTTTGGACCAATTTCAATGATTTTTCAACTGTTTTCTTTTGTTTAATGAATATTCTAAAAGATAATAACAAAATAAAACAATTTTGGAAAAATTGAAAATCTGAAAATTTTCATAGTTTTTTGAATAGCTAGCATCGTAAAAATTTGCAAAATTCATAATTAAAAAAATATTCTAAAATCTTTATTTTTGGACCAATTTCAATGATTTTTCAACTGTTTTCCTTTGTTTAATGAATATTCTAAAAGATAATAACAAAATAAAACAATTTTGGAAAAATTGAAAATCTGAAAATTTTCGTATTTTTTTCAATAGCTAGCATCGTAAAAATTTGCAAAATTCATAATTAAAAAAATACTCTAAAATCTTTATTTTTGGACCAATTTCAATGATTTTTCAACTGTTTTCTTTTGTTTAATGAATATTCTAAAAGATAATAACAAAATAAAACAATTTTGGAAAAATTGAAAATCTGAAAATTTTCGTATTTTTTTCAATAGCTAGCATCGTAAAAATTTGCAAAATTCATAATTAAAAAAATACTCTAAAATCTTTATTTTTGGACCAATTTCAATGATTTTTCAACTGTTTTCTTTTGTTTAATGAATATTCTAAAAGATAATAACAAAATAAAACCATTTTGGAAAAATTGAAAATTTGAAAATTTTCGTATTTTTTTGAATTAATTTTTTTTAGCATCGTAAAAATTTGCAAAATTCATAATTAAAAAAATATTCTAAAATCTTTATTTTTGGACCAATTTCAATGATTTTTCAAATGTTTTCCTTTGTTTAATGAATATTCTAAAAGATAATAACAAAATAAAACCATTTTGGAAAAATTGAAAATTTGAAAATTTTCGTATTTTTTTGAATTAATTTTTTTTAGCATCGTAAAAATTTGCAAAATTCATAATTAAAAAAATACTCTAAAATCTTTATTGTTGGACCAATTTCAATGATTTTTCAACTGTTTTCTTTTGTTTAATGAATATTCTGAAAGATAATAACAAAATAAAACAATTTTGGAAAAATTGAAAATCTGAAAATTTTCGTATTTTTTTGAATAGCTAGCATCGTAAAAATTTGCAAAATTCATAATTAAAAAAATACTCTAAAATCTTTATTGTTGGACCAATTTCAATGATTTTTCAACTGTTTTCTTTTGTTTAATGAATATTCTGAAAGATAATAACAAAATAAAACAATTTTGGAAAAATTGAAAATCTGAAAATTTTCGTATTTTTTTGAATTAATTTTTTTTAGCATCGTAAAAATTTGCAAAATTCATAATTAAAAAAATACTCTAAAATCTTTATTGTTGGACCAATTTCAATGATTTTTCAACTGTTTTCTTTTGTTTAATGAATATTCTGAAAGATAATAACAAAATAAAACAATTTTGGAAAAATTGAAAATCTGAAAATTTTCGTATTTTTTTGAATAGCTAGCATCGTAAAAATTTGCAAAATTCATAATTAAAAAAATACTCTAAAATCTTTATTGTTGGACCAATTTCAATGATTTTTCAACTGTTTTCTTTTGTTTAATGAATATTCTGAAAGATAATAACAAAATAAAACAATTTTGGAAAAATTGAAAATCTGAAAATTTTCGTATTTTTTTGAATTAATTTTTTTTAGCATCGTAAAAATTTGCAAAATTCATAATTAAAAAAATACTCTAAAATCTTTATTGTTGGACCAATTTCAATGATTTTTCAACTGTTTTCTTTTGTTTAATGAATATTCTGAAAGATAATAACAAAATAAAACAATTTTGGAAAAATTGAAAATCTGAAAATTTTCGTATTTTTTTGAATAGCTAGCATCGTAAAAATTTGCAAAATTCATAATTAAAAAAATACTCTAAAATCTTTATTGTTGGACCAATTTCAATGATTTTTCAACTGTTTTCTTTTGTTTAATGAATATTCTGAAAGATAATAACAAAATAAAACAATTTTGGAAAAATTGAAAATCTGAAAATTTTCGTATTTTTTTGAATTAATTTTTTTTAGCATCGTAAAAATTTGCAAAATTCATAATTAAAAAAATACTCTAAAATCTTTATTGTTGGACCAATTTCAATGATTTTTCAACTGTTTTCTTTTGTTTAATGAATATTCTGAAAGATAATAACAAAATAAAACAATTTTGGAAAAATTGAAAATCTGAAAATTTTCGTATTTTTTTGAATAGCTAGCATCGTAAAAATTTGCAAAATTCATAATTAAAAAAATACTCTAAAATCTTTATTGTTGGACCAATTTCAATGATTTTTCAACTGTTTTCTTTTGTTTAATGAATATTCTGAAAGATAATAACAAAATAAAACAATTTTGGAAAAATTGAAAATCTGAAAATTTTCGTATTTTTTTGAATAGCTAGCATCGTAAAAATTTGCAAAATTCATAATTAAAAAAATACTCTAAAATCTTTATTGTTGGACCAATTTCAATGATTTTTCAACTGTTTTCTTTTGTTTAATGAATATTCTGAAAGATAATAACAAAATAAAACAATTTTGGAAAAATTGAAAATCTGAAAATTTTCGTATTTTTTTGAATTAATTTTTTTTAGCATCGTAAAAATTTGCAAAATTCATAATTAAAAAAATACTCTAAAATCTTTATTGTTGGACCAATTTCAATGATTTTTCAACTGTTTTCTTTTGTTTAATGAATATTCTGAAAGATAATAACAAAATAAAACAATTTTGGAAAAATTGAAAATCTGAAAATTTTCGTATTTTTTTGAATAGCTAGCATCGTAAAAATTTGCAAAATTCATAATTAAAAAAATACTCTAAAATCTTTATTGTTGGACCAATTTCAATGATTTTTCAACTGTTTTCTTTTGTTTAATGAATATTCTGAAAGATAATAACAAAATAAAACAATTTTGGAAAAATTGAAAATCTGAAAATTTTCGTATTTTTTTGAATAGCTAGCATCGTAAAAATTTGCAAAATTCATAATTAAAAAAATATTCTAAAATCTTTATTGTTGGACCAATTTCAATGATTTTTCAACTGTTTTCTTTTGTTTAATGAATATTCTGAAAGATAATAACAAAATAAAACAATTTTGGAAAAATTGAAAATCTGAAAATTTTCGTATTTTTTTGAATTAATTTTTTTTAGCATCGTAAAAATTTGCAAAATTCATAATTAAAAAAATACTCTAAAATCTTTATTGTTGGACCAATTTCAATGATTTTTCAACTGTTTTCTTTTGTTTAATGAATATTCTGAAAGATAATAACAAAATAAAACAATTTTGGAAAAATTGAAAATCTGAAAATTTTCGTATTTTTTTGAATAGCTAGCATCGTAAAAATTTGCAAAATTCATAATTAAAAAAATATTCTAAAATCTTTATTTTTGGACCAATTTCAATGATTTTTCAACTGTTTTCTTTTGTTTAATGAATATTCTAAAAGATAATAACAAAATAAAACAATTTTGGAAAAATTGAAAATCTGAAAATTTTCGTATTTTTTTCAATAGCTAGCATCGTAAAAATTTGCAAAATTCATAATTAAAAAAATACTCTAAAATCTTTATTTTTGGACCAATTTCAATGATTTTTCAACTGTTTTCTTTTGTTTAATGAATATTCTAAAAGATAATAACAAAATAAAACAATTTTGGAAAAATTGAAAATCTGAAAATTTTCGTATTTTTTTCAATAGCTAGCATCGTAAAAATTTGCAAAATTCATAATTAAAAAAATACTCTAAAATCTTTATTTTTGGACCAATTTCAATGATTTTTCAACTGTTTTCTTTTGTTTAATGAATATTCTAAAAGATAATAAAGAAATAAAACCATTTTGGAAAAATTGAAAATTTGAAAATTTTCGTATTTTTTTGAATTAATTTTTTTTAGCATCGTAAAAATTTGCAAAATTCATAATTAAAAAAATATTCTAAAATCTTTATTTTTGGACCAATTTCAATGATTTTTCAAATGTTTTCCTTTGTTTAATGAATATTCTAAAAGATAATAACAAAATAAAACCATTTTGGAAAAATTGAAAATTTGAAAATTTTCGTATTTTTTTGAATTAATTTTTTTTAGCATCGTAAAAATTTGCAAAATTCATAATTAAAAAAATACTCTAAAATCTTTATTGTTGGACCAATTTCAATGATTTTTCAACTGTTTTCTTTTGTTTAATGAATATTCTGAAAGATAATAACAAAATAAAACAATTTTGGAAAAATTGAAAATCTGAAAATTTTCGTATTTTTTTGAATAGCTAGCATCGTAAAAATTTGCAAAATTCATAATTAAAAAAATACTCTAAAATCTTTATTGTTGGACCAATTTCAATGATTTTTCAACTGTTTTCTTTTGTTTAATGAATATTCTGAAAGATAATAACAAAATAAAACAATTTTGGAAAAATTGAAAATCTGAAAATTTTCGTATTTTTTTGAATTAATTTTTTTTAGCATCGTAAAAATTTGCAAAATTCATAATTAAAAAAATACTCTAAAATCTTTATTGTTGGACCAATTTCAATGATTTTTCAACTGTTTTCTTTTGTTTAATGAATATTCTGAAAGATAATAACAAAATAAAACAATTTTGGAAAAATTGAAAATCTGAAAATTTTCGTATTTTTTTGAATAGCTAGCATCGTAAAAATTTGCAAAATTCATAATTAAAAAAATACTCTAAAATCTTTATTGTTGGACCAATTTCAATGATTTTTCAACTGTTTTCTTTTGTTTAATGAATATTCTGAAAGATAATAACAAAATAAAACAATTTTGGAAAAATTGAAAATCTGAAAATTTTCGTATTTTTTTGAATTAATTTTTTTTAGCATCGTAAAAATTTGCAAAATTCATAATTAAAAAAATACTCTAAAATCTTTATTGTTGGACCAATTTCAATGATTTTTCAACTGTTTTCTTTTGTTTAATGAATATTCTGAAAGATAATAACAAAATAAAACAATTTTGGAAAAATTGAAAATCTGAAAATTTTCGTATTTTTTTGAATAGCTAGCATCGTAAAAATTTGCAAAATTCATAATTAAAAAAATACTCTAAAATCTTTATTGTTGGACCAATTTCAATGATTTTTCAACTGTTTTCTTTTGTTTAATGAATATTCTGAAAGATAATAACAAAATAAAACAATTTTGGAAAAATTGAAAATCTGAAAATTTTCGTATTTTTTTGAATAGCTAGCATCGTAAAAATTTGCAAAATTCATAATTAAAAAAATACTCTAAAATCTTTATTGTTGGACCAATTTCAATGATTTTTCAACTGTTTTCTTTTGTTTAATGAATATTCTGAAAGATAATAACAAAATAAAACAATTTTGGAAAAATTGAAAATCTGAAAATTTTCGTATTTTTTTGAATAGCTAGCATCGTAAAAATTTGCAAAATTCATAATTAAAAAAATATTCTAAAATCTTTATTGTTGGACCAATTTCAATGATTTTTCAACTGTTTTCTTTTGTTTAATGAATATTCTGAAAGATAATAACAAAATAAAACAATTTTGGAAAAATTGAACATCTGAAAATTTTCGTATTTTTTTGAATTAATTTTTTTTAGCATCGTAAAAATTTGCAAAATTCATAATTAAAAAAATACTCTAAAATCTTTATTGTTGGACCAATTTCAATGATTTTTCAACTGTTTTCTTTTGTTTAATGAATATTCTGAAAGATAATAACAAAATAAAACAATTTTGGAAAAATTGAAAATCTGAAAATTTTCGTATTTTTTTGAATAGCTAGCATCGTAAAAATTTGCAAAATTCATAATTAAAAAAATACTCTAAAATCTTTATTGTTGGACCAATTTCAATGATTTTTCAACTGTTTTCTTTTGTTTAATGAATATTCTGAAAGATAATAACAAAATAAAACAATTTTGGAAAAATTGAAAATCTGAAAATTTTCGTATTTTTTTGAATAGCTAGCATCGTAAAAATTTGCAAAATTCATAATTAAAAAAATATTCTAAAATCTTTATTGTTGGACCAATTTCAATGATTTTTCAACTGTTTTCTTTTGTTTAATGAATATTCTGAAAGATAATAACAAAATAAAACAATTTTGGAAAAATTGAACATCTGAAAATTTTCGTATTTTTTTGAATTAATTTTTTTTAGCATCGTAAAAATTTGCAAAATTCATAATTAAAAAAATACTCTAAAATCTTTATTGTTGGACCAATTTCAATGATTTTTCAACTGTTTTCTTTTGTTTAATGAATATTCTGAAAGATAATAACAAAATAAAACAATTTTGGAAAAATTGAAAATCTGAAAATTTTCGTATTTTTTTGAATAGCTAGCATCGTAAAAATTTGCAAAATTCATAATTAAAAAAATATTCTAAAATCTTTATTTTTGGACCAATTTCAATGATTTTTCAACTGTTTTCTTTTGTTTAATGAATATTCTAAAAGATAATAACAAAATAAAACAATTTTGGAAAAATTGAAAATCTGAAAATTTTCGTATTTTTTTCAATAGCTAGCATCGTAAAAATTTGCAAAATTCATAATTAAAAAAATACTCTAAAATCTTTATTTTTGGACCAATTTCAATGATTTTTCAACTGTTTTCTTTTGTTTAATGAATATTCTAAAAGATAATAACAAAATAAAACAATTTTGGAAAAATTGAAAATCTGAAAATTTTCGTATTTTTTTCAATAGCTAGCATCGTAAAAATTTGCAAAATTCATAATTAAAAAAATACTCTAAAATCTTTATTTTTGGACCAATTTCAATGATTTTTCAACTGTTTTCTTTTGTTTAATGAATATTCTGAAAGATAATAACAAAATAAAACAATTTTGGAAAAATTGAAAATCTGAAAATTTTCGTATTTTTTTGAATTAATTTTTTTTAGCATCGTAAAAATTTGCAAAATTCATAATTAAAAAAATACTCTAAAATCTTTATTGTTGGACCAATTTCAATGATTTTTCAACTGTTTTCTTTTGTTTAATGAATATTCTGAAAGATAATAACAAAATAAAACAATTTTGGAAAAATTGAAAATCTGAAAATTTTCGTATTTTTTTGAATAGCTAGCATCGTAAAAATTTGCAAAATTCATAATTAAAAAAATACTCTAAAATCTTTATTGTTGGACCAATTTCAATGATTTTTCAACTGTTTTCTTTTGTTTAATGAATATTCTGAAAGATAATAACAAAATAAAACAATTTTGGAAAAATTGAAAATCTGAAAATTTTCGTATTTTTTTGAATAGCTAGCATCGTAAAAATTTGCAAAATTCATAATTAAAAAAATACTCTAAAATCTTTATTGTTGGACCAATTTCAATGATTTTTCAACTGTTTTCTTTTGTTTAATGAATATTCTGAAAGATAATAACAAAATAAAACAATTTTGGAAAAATTGAAAATCTGAAAATTTTCGTATTTTTTTGAATTAATTTTTTTTAGCATCGTAAAAATTTGCAAAATTCATAATTAAAAAAATACTCTAAAATCTTTATTGTTGGACCAATTTCAATGATTTTTCAACTGTTTTCTTTTGTTTAATGAATATTCTGAAAGATAATAACAAAATAAAACAATTTTGGAAAAATTGAAAATCTGAAAATTTTCGTATTTTTTTGAATAGCTAGCATCGTAAAAATTTGCAAAATTCATAATTAAAAAAATATTCTAAAATCTTTATTGTTGGACCAATTTCAATGATTTTTCAACTGTTTTCTTTTGTTTAATGAATATTCTGAAAGATAATAACAAAATAAAACAATTTTGGAAAAATTGAAAATCTGAAAATTTTCGTATTTTTTTGAATTAATTTTTTTTAGCATCGTAAAAATTTGCAAAATTCATAATTAAAAAAATACTCTAAAATCTTTATTGTTGGACCAATTTCAATGATTTTTCAACTGTTTTCTTTTGTTTAATGAATATTCTGAAAGATAATAACAAAATAAAACAATTTTGGAAAAATTGAAAATCTGAAAATTTTCGTATTTTTTTGAATAGCTAGCATCGTAAAAATTTGCAAAATTCATAATTAAAAAAATATTCTAAAATCTTTATTTTTGGACCAATTTCAATGATTTTTCAACTGTTTTCTTTTGTTTAATGAATATTCTAAAAGATAATAACAAAATAAAACAATTTTGGAAAAATTGAAAATCTGAAAATTTTCGTATTTTTTTCAATAGCTAGCATCGTAAAAATTTGCAAAATTCATAATTAAAAAAATACTCTAAAATCTTTATTTTTGGACCAATTTCAATGATTTTTCAACTGTTTTCTTTTGTTTAATGAATATTCTAAAAGATAATAACAAAATAAAACAATTTTGGAAAAATTGAAAATCTGAAAATTTTCGTATTTTTTTCAATAGCTAGCATCGTAAAAATTTGCAAAATTCATAATTAAAAAAATACTCTAAAATCTTTATTTTTGGACCAATTTCAATGATTTTTCAACTGTTTTCTTTTGTTTAATGAATATTCTGAAAGATAATAACAAAATAAAACAATTTTGGAAAAATTGAAAATCTGAAAATTTTCGTATTTTTTTGAATAGCTAGCATCGTAAAAATTTGCAAAATTCATAATTAAAAAAATACTCTAAAATCTTTATTGTTGGACCAATTTCAATGATTTTTCAACTGTTTTCTTTTGTTTAATGAATATTCTGAAAGATAATAACAAAATAAAACAATTTTGGAAAAATTGAAAATCTGAAAATTTTCGTATTTTTTTGAATTAATTTTTTTTAGCATCGTAAAAATTTGCAAAATTCATAATTAAAAAAATACTCTAAAATCTTTATTGTTGGACCAATTTCAATGATTTTTCAACTGTTTTCTTTTGTTTAATGAATATTCTGAAAGATAATAACAAAATAAAACAATTTTGGAAAAATTGAAAATCTGAAAATTTTCGTATTTTTTTGAATAGCTAGCATCGTAAAAATTTGCAAAATTCATAATTAAAAAAATACTCTAAAATCTTTATTGTTGGACCAATTTCAATGATTTTTCAACTGTTTTCTTTTGTTTAATGAATATTCTGAAAGATAATAACAAAATAAAACAATTTTGGAAAAATTGAAAATCTGAAAATTTTCGTATTTTTTTGAATTAATTTTTTTTAGCATCGTAAAAATTTGCAAAATTCATAATTAAAAAAATACTCTAAAATCTTTATTGTTGGACCAATTTCAATGATTTTTCAACTGTTTTCTTTTGTTTAATGAATATTCTGAAAGATAATAACAAAATAAAACAATTTTGGAAAAATTGAAAATCTGAAAATTTTCGTATTTTTTTGAATAGCTAGCATCGTAAAAATTTGCAAAATTCATAATTAAAAAAATACTCTAAAATCTTTATTGTTGGACCAATTTCAATGATTTTTCAACTGTTTTCTTTTGTTTAATGAATATTCTGAAAGATAATAACAAAATAAAACAATTTTGGAAAAATTGAAAATCTGAAAATTTTCATAGTTTTTTGAATAGCTAGCATCGTAAAAATTTGCAAAATTCATAATTAAAAAAATACTCTAAAACCTTTATTGTTGGACCAATTTCAATGATTTTTCAACTGTTTTCCTTTGTTTAATGAATATTCTAAAAGATAATAACAAAATAAAACAATTTTGGAAAAATTGAAAATCTGAAAATTTTCGTATTTTTTTGAATAGCTAGCATCGTAAAAATTTGCAAAATTCATAATTAAAAAAATATTCTAAAATCTTTATTTTTGGACCAATTTCAATGATTTTTCAACTGTTTTCCTTTGTTTAATGAATATCCTAAAAGATAATAACAAAATAAAACCATTTTGGAAAAATTGAAAATTTGAAAATTTTCGTATTTTTTTGAATTAATTTTTTTTAGCATCGTAAAAATTTGCAAAATTCATAATTAAAAAAATATTCTAAAATCTTTATTTTTGGACCAATTTCAATGATTTTTCAACTGTTTTCCTTTGTTTAATGAATATTCTAAAAGATAATAACAAAATAAAACCATTTTGGAAAAATTGAAAATTTGAAAATTTTCGTATTTTTTTGAATTAATTTTTTTTAGCATCGTAAAAATTTGCAAAATTCATAATTAAAAAAATATTCTAAAATCTTTATTTTTGGACCAATTTCAATGATTTTTCAACTGTTTTCCTTTGTTTAATGAATATTCTAAAAGATAATAACAAAATAAAACCATTTTGGAAAAATTGAAAATTTGAAAATTTTCGTATTTTTTTGAATTAATTTTTTTTAGCATCGTAAAAATTTGCAAAATTCATAATTAAAAAAATACTCTAAAATCTTTATTGTTGGACCAATTTCAATGATTTTTCAACTGTTTTCTTTTGTTTAATGAATATTCTGAAAGATAATAACAAAATAAAACAATTTTGGAAAAATTGAAAATCTGAAAATTTTCGTATTTTTTTGAATAGCTAGCATCGTAAAAATTTGCAAAATTCATAATTAAAAAAATACTCTAAAATCTTTATTGTTGGACCAATTTCAATGATTTTTCAACTGTTTTCTTTTGTTTAATGAATATTCTGAAAGATAATAACAAAATAAAACAATTTTGGAAAAATTGAAAATCTGAAAATTTTCGTATTTTTTTGAATAGCTAGCATCGTAAAAATTTGCAAAATTCATAATTAAAAAAATACTCTAAAATCTTTATTGTTGGACCAATTTCAATGATTTTTCAACTGTTTTCTTTTGTTTAATGAATATTCTGAAAGATAATAACAAAATAAAACAATTTTGGAAAAATTGAAAATCTGAAAATTTTCGTATTTTTTTGAATTAATTTTTTTTAGCATCGTAAAAATTTGCAAAATTCATAATTAAAAAAATACTCTAAAATCTTTATTGTTGGACCAATTTCAATGATTTTTCAACTGTTTTCTTTTGTTTAATGAATATTCTGAAAGATAATAACAAAATAAAACAATTTTGGAAAAATTGAAAATCTGAAAATTTTCGTATTTTTTTGAATAGCTAGCATCGTAAAAATTTGCAAAATTCATAATTAAAAAAATACTCTAAAATCTTTATTGTTGGACCAATTTCAATGATTTTTCAACTGTTTTCTTTTGTTTAATGAATATTCTGAAAGATAATAACAAAATAAAACAATTTTGGAAAAATTGAAAATCTGAAAATTTTCGTATTTTTTTGAATTAATTTTTTTTAGCATCGTAAAAATTTGCAAAATTCATAATTAAAAAAATACTCTAAAATCTTTATTGTTGGACCAATTTCAATGATTTTTCAACTGTTTTCTTTTGTTTAATGAATATTCTGAAAGATAATAACAAAATAAAACAATTTTGGAAAAATTGAAAATCTGAAAATTTTCGTATTTTTTTGAATAGCTAGCATCGTAAAAATTTGCAAAATTCATAATTAAAAAAATACTCTAAAATCTTTATTGTTGGACCAATTTCAATGATTTTTCAACTGTTTTCTTTTGTTTAATGAATATTCTGAAAGATAATAACAAAATAAAACAATTTTGGAAAAATTGAAAATCTGAAAATTTTCATAGTTTTTTGAATAGCTAGCATCGTAAAAATTTGCAAAATTCATAATTAAAAAAATACTCTAAAACCTTTATTGTTGGACCAATTTCAATGATTTTTCAACTGTTTTCCTTTGTTTAATGAATATTCTAAAAGATAATAACAAAATAAAACAATTTTGGAAAAATTGAAAATCTGAAAATTTTCGTATTTTTTTGAATAGCTAGCATCGTAAAAATTTGCAAAATTCATAATTAAAAAAATATTCTAAAATCTTTATTTTTGGACCAATTTCAATGATTTTTCAACTGTTTTCCTTTGTTTAATGAATATCCTAAAAGATAATAACAAAATAAAACCATTTTGGAAAAATTGAAAATTTGAAAATTTTCGTATTTTTTTGAATTAATTTTTTTTAGCATCGTAAAAATTTGCAAAATTCATAATTAAAAAAATATTCTAAAATCTTTATTTTTGGACCAATTTCAATGATTTTTCAACTGTTTTCCTTTGTTTAATGAATATTCTAAAAGATAATAACAAAATAAAACCATTTTGGAAAAATTGAAAATTTGAAAATTTTCGTATTTTTTTGAATTAATTTTTTTTAGCATCGTAAAAATTTGCAAAATTCATAATTAAAAAAATATTCTAAAATCTTTATTTTTGGACCAATTTCAATGATTTTTCAACTGTTTTCCTTTGTTTAATGAATATTCTAAAAGATAATAACAAAATAAAACCATTTTGGAAAAATTGAAAATTTGAAAATTTTCGTATTTTTTTGAATTAATTTTTTTTAGCATCGTAAAAATTTGCAAAATTCATAATTAAAAAAATACTCTAAAATCTTTATTGTTGGACCAATTTCAATGATTTTTCAACTGTTTTCTTTTGTTTAATGAATATTCTGAAAGATAATAACAAAATAAAACAATTTTGGAAAAATTGAAAATCTGAAAATTTTCGTATTTTTTTGAATAGCTAGCATCGTAAAAATTTGCAAAATTCATAATTAAAAAAATACTCTAAAATCTTTATTGTTGGACCAATTTCAATGATTTTTCAACTGTTTTCTTTTGTTTAATGAATATTCTGAAAGATAATAACAAAATAAAACAATTTTGGAAAAATTGAAAATCTGAAAATTTTCGTATTTTTTTGAATTAATTTTTTTTAGCATCGTAAAAATTTGCAAAATTCATAATTAAAAAAATACTCTAAAATCTTTATTGTTGGACCAATTTCAATGATTTTTCAACTGTTTTCTTTTGTTTAATGAATATTCTGAAAGATAATAACAAAATAAAACAATTTTGGAAAAATTGAAAATCTGAAAATTTTCGTATTTTTTTGAATAGCTAGCATCGTGAAAATTTGCAAAATTCATAATTAAAAAAATACTCTAAAATCTTTATTGTTGGACCAATTTCAATGATTTTTCAACTGTTTTCTTTTGTTTAATGAATATTCTGAAAGATAATAACAAAATAAAACAATTTTGGAAAAATTGAAAATCTGAAAATTTTCATAGTTTTTTGAATAGCTAGCATCGTAAAAATTTGCAAAATTCATAATTAAAAAAATACTCTAAAACCTTTATTGTTGGACCAATTTCAATGATTTTTCAACTGTTTTCCTTTGTTTAATGAATATTCTAAAAGATAATAACAAAATAAAACAATTTTGGAAAAATTGAAAATCTGAAAATTTTCGTATTTTTTTGAATAGCTAGCATCGTAAAAATTTGCAAAATTCATAATTAAAAAAATATTCTAAAATCTTTATTTTTGGACCAATTTCAATGATTTTTCAACTGTTTTCTTTTGTTTAATGAATATTCTGAAAGATAATAACAAAATAAAACAATTTTGGAAAAATTGAAAATCTGAAAATTTTCGTATTTTTTTGAATAGCTAGCATCGTAAAAATTTGCAAAATTCATAATTAAAAAAATACTCTAAAATCTTTATTGTTGGACCAATTTCAATGATTTTTCAACTGTTTTCTTTTGTTTAATGAATATTCTGAAAGATAATAACAAAATAAAACAATTTTGGAAAAATTGAAAATCTGAAAATTTTCGTATTTTTTTGAATAGCTAGCATCGTAAAAATTTGCAAAATTCATAATTAAAAAAATACTCTAAAATCTTTATTGTTGGACCAATTTCAATGATTTTTCAACTGTTTTCTTTTGTTTAATGAATATTCTGAAAGATAATAACAAAATAAAACAATTTTGGAAAAATTGAAAATCTGAAAATTTTCGTATTTTTTTGAATTAATTTTTTTTAGCATCGTAAAAATTTGCAAAATTCATAATTAAAAAAATACTCTAAAATCTTTATTGTTGGACCAATTTCAATGATTTTTCAACTGTTTTCTTTTGTTTAATGAATATTCTGAAAGATAATAACAAAATAAAACAATTTTGGAAAAATTGAAAATCTGAAAATTTTCGTATTTTTTTGAATAGCTAGCATCGTGAAAATTTGCAAAATTCATAATTAAAAAAATACTCTAAAATCTTTATTGTTGGACCAATTTCAATGATTTTTCAACTGTTTTCTTTTGTTTAATGAATATTCTGAAAGATAATAACAAAATAAAACAATTTTGGAAAAATTGAAAATCTGAAAATTTTCATAGTTTTTTGAATAGCTAGCATCGTAAAAATTTGCAAAATTCATAATTAAAAAAATACTCTAAAACCTTTATTGTTGGACCAATTTCAATGATTTTTCAACTGTTTTCCTTTGTTTAATGAATATTCTAAAAGATAATAACAAAATAAAACAATTTTGGAAAAATTGAAAATCTGAAAATTTTCGTATTTTTTTGAATAGCTAGCATCGTAAAAATTTGCAAAATTCATAATTAAAAAAATACTCTAAAATCTTTATTGTTGGACCAATTTCAATGATTTTTCAACTGTTTTCTTTTGTTTAATGAATATTCTGAAAGATAATAACAAAATAAAACAATTTTGGAAAAATTGAAAATCTGAAAATTTTCGTATTTTTTTGAATAGCTAGCATCGTGAAAATTTGCAAAATTCATAATTAAAAAAATACTCTAAAATCTTTATTGTTGGACCAATTTCAATGATTTTTCAACTGTTTTCTTTTGTTTAATGAATATTCTGAAAGATAATAACAAAATAAAACAATTTTGGAAAAATTGAAAATCTGAAAATTTTCATAGTTTTTTGAATAGCTAGCATCGTAAAAATTTGCAAAATTCATAATTAAAAAAATACTCTAAAACCTTTATTGTTGGACCAATTTCAATGATTTTTCAACTGTTTTCCTTTGTTTAATGAATATTCTAAAAGATAATAACAAAATAAAACAATTTTGGAAAAATTGAAAATCTGAAAATTTTCATAGTTTTTTGAATAGCTAGCATCGTAAAAATTTGCAAAATTCATAATTAAAAAAATATTCTAAAATCTTTATTTTTGGACCAATTTCAATGATTTTTCAACTGTTTTCCTTTGTTTAATGAATATCCTAAAAGATAATAACAAAATAAAACCATTTTGGAAAAATTGAAAATTTGAAAATTTTCGTATTTTTTTGAATTAATTTTTTTTAGCATCGTAAAAATTTGCAAAATTCATAATTAAAAAAATATTCTAAAATCTTTATTTTTGGACCAATTTCAATGATTTTTCAACTGTTTTCCTTTGTTTAATGAATATTCTAAAAGATAATAACAAAATAAAACCATTTTGGAAAAATTGAAAATTTGAAAATTTTCGTATTTTTTTGAATTAATTTTTTTTAGCATCGTAAAAATTTGCAAAATTCATAATTAAAAAAATATTCTAAAATCTTTATTTTTGGACCAATTTCAATGATTTTTCAACTGTTTTCCTTTGTTTAATGAATATTCTAAAAGATAATAACAAAATAAAACCATTTTGGAAAAATTGAAAATTTGAAAATTTTCGTATTTTTTTTAATTAATTTTTTTTAGCATCGTAAAAATTTGCAAAATTCATAATTAAAAAAATACTCTAAAATCTTTATTGTTGGACCAATTTCAATGATTTTTCAACTGTTTTCTTTTGTTTAATGAATATTCTGAAAGATAATAACAAAATAAAACAATTTTGGAAAAATTGAAAATCTGAAAATTTTCGTATTTTTTTGAATAGCTAGCATCGTAAAAATTTGCAAAATTCATAATTAAAAAAATACTCTAAAATCTTTATTTTTGGACCAATTTCAATGATTTTTCAACTGTTTTCTTTTGTTTAATGAATATTCTGAAAGATAATAACAAAATAAAACAATTTTGGAAAAATTGAAAATCTGAAAATTTTCGTATTTTTTTGAATAGCTAGCATCGTAAAAATTTGCGAAATTCATAATTAAAAAAATACTCTAAAATCTTTATTGTTGGACCAATTTCAATGATTTTTCAACTGTTTTCTTTTGTTTAATGAATATTCTAAAAGATAATAACAAAATAAAACAATTTTGGATAAATTGAAAATCTGAAAATTTTCATAGTTTTTTGAATAGCTAGCATCGCAAAAATTTGCAAAATTCATAATTAAAAAAATACTCTAAAATCTTTATTGTTGGACCAATTTCAATGATTTTTCAACTGTTTTCCTTTGTTTAATGAATATTCTAAAAGATAATAACAAAATAAAACAATTTTGGAAAAATTGAAAATCTGAAAATTTTCGTATTTTTTTGAATAGCTAGCATCGTAAAAATTTGCAAAATTCATAATTAAAAAAATATTCTCAAATCTTTATTTTTGGACCAATTTCATGATTTTTCAACTGTTTTCTTTTGTTTAATGAATATTCTAAAAGATAATAACAAAATAAAACAATTTTGGAAAAATTGAAAATCTGAAAATTTTCATAGTTTTTTGAATAGCTAGCATCGTAAAAATTTGCAAAATTCATAATTAAAAAAATATTCTAAAATCTTTATTTTTGGACCAATTTCAATGATTTTTCAACTGTTTTCCTTTGTTTAATGAATATTCTAAAAGATAATAACAAAATAAAACAATTTTGGAAAAATTGAAAATCTGAAAATTTTCGTATTTTTTTGAATAGCTAGCATCGTAAAAATTTGCAAAATTCATAATTAAAAAAATATTCTAAAATCTTTATTTTTGGACCAATTTCAATGATTTTTCAACTGTTTTCCTTTGTTTAATGAATATTCTAAAAGATAATAACAAAATAAAACAATTTTGGAAAAATTGAAAATCTGAAAATTTTCGTATTTTTTTGAATAGCTTGCATCGTAAAAATTTGCAAAATTCATAATTAAAAAAATATTCTAAAATCTTTATTTTTGGACCAATTTCAATGATTTTTCAACTGTTTTCTTTTGTTTAATGAATATTCTAAAAGATAATAACAAAATAAAACAATTTTGGAAAAATTGAAAATCTGAAAATTTTCGTATTTTTTTGAATAGCTAGCATCGTAAAAATTTGCAAAATTCATAATTAAAAAAATATTCTAAAATCTTTATTTTTGGACCAATTTCAATGATTTTTCAACTGTTTTCCTTTGTTTAATGAATATTCTAAAAGATAATAACAAAATAAAACAATTTTGGAAAAATTGAAAATCTGAAAATTTTCGTATTTTTTTGAATAGCTAGCATCGTAAAAATTTGCAAAATTCATAATTAAAAAAATATTCTAAAATCTTTATTGTTGGACCAATTTCAATGATTTTTCAACTGTTTTCTTTTGTTTAATGAATATTCTAAAAGATAATAACAAAATAAAACAATTTTGGAAAAATTGAAAATCTGAAAATTTTCGTATTTTTTTGAATAGCTAGCATCGTAAAAATTTGCAAAATTCATAATTAAAAAAATATTCTAAAATCTTTATTTTTGGACCAATTTCAATGATTTTTCAACTGTTTTCCTTTGTTTAATGAATATTCTAAAAGATAATAACAAAATAAAACAATTTTGGAAAAATTGAAAATCTGAAAATTTTCGTATTTTTTTGAATAGCTAGCATCGTAAAAATTTGCAAAATTCATAATTAAAAAAATATTCTAAAATCTTTATTGTTGGACCAATTTCAATGATTTTTCAACTGTTTTCTTTTGTTTAATGAATATTCTAAAAGATAATAACAAAATAAAACAATTTTGGAAAAATTGAAAATCTGAAAATTTTCGTATTTTTTTGAATAGCTAGCATCGTAAAAATTTGCAAAATTCATAATTAAAAAAATATTCCAAAATCTTTATTTTTGGACCAATTTCAATGATTTTTCAACTGTTTTCCTTTGTTTAATGAATATTCTAAAAGATAATAACAAAATAAAACAATTTTGGAAAAATTGAAAATCTGAAAATTTTCGTATTTTTTTGAATAGCTAGCATCGTAAAAATTTGCAAAATTCATAATTAAAAAAATATTCTAAAATCTTTATTTTTGGACCAATTTCAATGATTTTTCAACTGTTTTCCTTTGTTTAATGAATATTCTAAAAGATAATAACAAAATAAAACAATTTTGGAAAAATTGAAAATCTGAAAATTTTCGTATTTTTTTGAATAGCTAGCATCGTAAAAATTTGCAAAATTCATAATTAAAAAAATATTCTAAAATCTTTATTTTTGGACCAATTTCAATGATTTTTCAACTGTTTTCCTTTGTTTAATGAATATTCTAAAAGATAATAACAAAATAAAACAATTTTGGAAAAATTGAAAATCTGAAAATTTTCGTATTTTTTTGAATAGCTAGCATCGTAAAAATTTGCAAAATTCATAATTAAAAAAATATTCTAAAATCTTTATTTTTGGACCAATTTCAATGATTTTTCAACTGTTTTCCTTTGTTTAATGAATATTCTAAAAGATAATAACAAAATAAAACAATTTTGGAAAAATTGAAAATCTGAAAATTTTCGTATTTTTTTGAATAGCTAGCTAGCATCGTACAAATTTGCAAAATTCATAATTAAAAAAATATTCTAAAATCTTTATTGTTGGACCAATTTCAATGATTTTTCAACTGTTTTCCTTTGTTTAATGAATATTCTAAAAGATAATAACAAAATAAAACAATTTTGGAAAAATTGAAAATCTGAAAATTTTCGTATTTTTTTGAATAGCTAGCATCGTAAAAATTTGCAAAATTCATAATTAAAAAAATATTCTAAAATCTTTATTGTTGGACCAATTTCAATGATTTTTCAACTGTTTTCTTTTGTTTAATGAATATTCTAAAAGATAATAACAAAATAAAACAATTTTGGAAAAATTGAAAATCTGAAAATTTTCGTATTTTTTTGAATAGCTAGCATCGTAAAAATTTGCAAAATTCATAATCAAAAAAATACTCTAAAATCTTTATTTTTGGACCAATTTCAATGATTTTTCAACTGTTTTCCTTTGTTTAATGAATATTCTAAAAGATAATAACAAAATAAAACAATTTTGGAAAAATTGAAAATCTGAAAATTTTCGTATTTTTTTGAATAGCTAGCATCGTAAAAATTTGCAAAATTCATAATTAAAAAAATACTCTAAAATCTTTATTTTTGGACCAATTTCAATGATTTTTCAACTGTTTTCCTTTGTTTAATGAATATTCTAAAAGATAATAACAAAATAAAACAATTTTGGAAAAATTGAAAATCTGAAAATTTTCGTATTTTTTTGAATAGCTAGCATCGTAAAAATTTGCAAAATTCATAATTAAAAAAATACTCTAAAATCTTTATTTTTGGACCAATTTCAATGATTTTTCAACTGTTTTCTTTTGTTTAATGAATATTCTAAAAGATAATAACAAAATAAAACAATTTTGGAAAAATTGAAAATCTGAAAATTTTCGTATTTTTTTGAATAGCTAGCATCGTAAAAATTTGCAAAATTCATAATTAAAAAAATATTCTAAAATCTTTATTGTTGGACCAATTTCAATGATTTTTCAACTGTTTTCTTTTGTTTAATGAATATTCTAAAAGATAATAACAAAATAAAACAATTTTGGAAAAATTGAAAATCTGAAAATTTTCGTATTTTTTTGAATAGCTAGCATCGTAAAAATTTGCAAAATTCATAATCAAAAAAATACTCTAAAATCTTTATTTTTGGACCAATTTCAATGATTTTTCAACTGTTTTCCTTTGTTTAATGAATATTCTAAAAGATAATAACAAAATAAAACAATTTTGGAAAAATTGAAAATCTGAAAATTTTCGTATTTTTTTGAATAGCTAGCATCGTAAAAATTTGCAAAATTCATAATTAAAAAAATACTCTAAAATCTTTATTTTTGGACCAATTTCAATGATTTTTCAACTGTTTTCTTTTGTTTAATGAATATTCTAAAAGATAATAACAAAATAAAACAATTTTGGAAAAATTGAAAATCTGAAAATTTTCGTATTTTTTTGAATAGCTAGCATCGTAAAAATTTGCAAAATTCATAATCAAAAAAATACTCTAAAATCTTTATTTTTGGACCAATTTCAATGATTTTTCAACTGTTTTCCTTTGTTTAATGAATATTCTAAAAGATAATAACAAAATAAAACAATTTTGGAAAAATTGAAAATCTGAAAATTTTCGTATTTTTTTGAATAGCTAGCATCGTAAAAATTTGCAAAATTCATAATTAAAAAAATACTCTAAAATCTTTATTTTTGGACCAATTTCAATGATTTTTCAACTGTTTTCCTTTGTTTAATGAATATTCTAAAAGATAATAACAAAATAAAACAATTTTGGAAAAATTGAAAATCTGAAAATTTTCGTATTTTTTTGAATAGCTAGCATCGTAAAAATTTGCAAAATTCATAATCAAAAAAATATTCTAAAATCTTTATTTTTGGACCAATTTCAATGATTTTTCAACTGTTTTCCTTTGTTTAATGAATATTCTAAAAGATAATAACAAAATAAAACAATTTTGGAAAAATTGAAAATCTGAAAATTTTCGTATTTTTTTGAATAGCTAGCATCGTAAAAATTTGCAAAATTCATAATCAAAAAAATACTCTAAAATCTTTATTTTTGGACCAATTTCAATGATTTTTCAACTGTTTTCCTTTGTTTAATGAATATTCTAAAAGATAATAACAAAATAAAACAATTTTGGAAAAATTGAAAATCTGAAAATTTTCGTATTTTTTTGAATAGCTAGCATCGTAAAAATTTGCAAAATTCATAATTAAAAAAATACTCTAAAATCTTTATTTTTGGGACCAATTTCAATGATTTTTTCAACTGTTTTCCTTTGTTTAATGAATATTCTAAAAGATAATAACAAAATAAAACAATTTTGGAAAAATTGAAAATCTGAAAATTTTCGTATTTTTTGAATAGCTAGCATCGTAAAAATTTGCAAATTCATAATCAAAAAAATACTCTAAAATCTTTATTTTTGGACCAATTTCAATGATTTTTCAACTGTTTTCCTTTGTTTAATGAATATTCTAAAAGATAATAACAAAATAAAACAATTTTGGAAAAATTGAAAATCTGAAAATTTTCGTATTTTTTTTGAATAGCTAGCATCGTAAAAATTTGCAAAATTCATAATCAAAAAAAATATTCTAAAATCTTTATTTTTGGACCAATTTCAATGATTTTTCAACTGTTTTTCCTTTGTTTAATGAATATTCTAAAAGATAATAACAAAATAAAACAATTTTGGAAAAATTGAAAATCTGAAAATTTTCGTATTTTTTTGAATAGCTAGCATCGTAAAAATTTGCAAAATTCATAATTAAAAAAATACTCTAAAATCTTTATTTTTGGACCAATATCAATGATTTTTCAACTGTTTTCCTTTGTTTAATGAATATTCTAAAAGATAATAACAAAATAAAACAATTTTGGAAAAATTGAAAATCTGAAAATTTTCGTATTTTTTTGAATAGCTAGCATCGTAAAAATTTGCAAAATTCATAATCAAAAAAATATTCTAAAATCTTTATTTTTGGACCAATTTCAATGATTTTTCAACTGTTTTCCTTTGTTTAATGAATATTCTAAAAGATAATAACAAAATAAAACAATTTTGGAAAAATTGAAAATCTGAAAATTTTCGTATTTTTTTGAATAGCTAGCATCGTAAAAATTTGCAAAATTCATAATTAAAAAAATATTCTAAAATCTTTATTGTTGGACAATTTCAATGATTTTTCAACTGTTTTCCTTTGTTTAATGAATATTCTAAAAGATAATAACAAAATAAAACAATTTTGGAAAAATTGAAAATCTGAAAATTTTCGTATTTTTTTGAATAGCTAGCATCGTAAAAATTTGCAAAATTCATAATTAAAAAAATATTCTAAAATCTTTATTTTTGGACCAATTTCAATGATTTTTCAACTGTTTTCTTTTGTTTAATGAATATTCTAAAAGATAATAACAAAATAAAACAATTTTGGAAAAATTGAAAATCTGAAAATTTTCGTATTTTTTTGAATAGCTAGCATCGTAAAAATTTGCAAAATTCATAATTAAAAAAATATTCTAAAATCTTTATTTTTGGACCAATTTCAATGATTTTTCAACTGTTTTCTTTTGTTTAATGAATATTCTAAAAGATAATAACAAAATAAAACAATTTTGGAAAAATTGAAAATCTGAAAATTTTCGTATTTTTTTGAATAGCTAGCATCGTAAAAATTTGCAAAATTCATAATCAAAAAAATATTCTAAAATCTTTATTTTGGACCAATTTCAATGATTTTTCAACTGTTTTCCTTTGTTTAATGAATATTCTAAAAGATAATAACAAAATAAAACAATTTTG
Organism: Argyra leucocephala; assembly: GCA_963942445.1. Classification (NCBI taxonomy): domain Eukaryota; kingdom Metazoa; phylum Arthropoda; class Insecta; order Diptera; family Dolichopodidae; genus Argyra; species Argyra leucocephala. Next base: position 38,198,252 of record OZ012680.1, on the reverse strand, counting down.
GAAAAATTGAAAATCTGAAAATTTTCGTATTTTTTTGAATAGCTAGCATCGTAAAAATTTGCAAAATTCATAATTAAAAAAATACTCTAAAATCTTTATTTTTGACCAATTTCAATGATTTTTCAACTGTTTTCTTTTGTTTAATGAATATTCTAAAAGATAATAACAAAATAAAACAATTTTGGAAAAATTGAAAATCTGAAAATTTTCGTATTTTTTTGAATAGCTAGCATCGTAAAAATTTGCAAAATTCATAATTAAAAAATATTCTAAAATCTTTATTTTTGGACCAATTTCAATGATTTTTCAACTGTTTTTCTTTTGTTTAATGAATATTCTAAAAGATAATAACAAAATAAAACAATTTTGGAAAAATTGAAAATCTGAAAATTTTCGTATTTTTTTGAATAGCTAGCATCGTAAAAATTTGCAAAATTCATAATCAAAAAATATTCTAAAATCTTTATTTTTGGACCAATTTCAATGATTTTCAACTGTTTTCCTTTGTTTAATGAATATTCTAAAAGATAATAACAAAATAAAACAATTTTGGAAAAATTGAAAATCTGAAAATTTTCGTATTTTTTTGAATAGCTAGCATCGTAAAAATTTGCAAAATTCATAATTAAAAAAATACTCTAAAATCTTTATTTTTGGACCAATTTCAATGATTTTTCAACTGTTTTCTTTTGTTTAATGAATATTCTAAAAGATAATAACAAAATAAAACAATTTTGGAAAAATTGAAAATCTGAAAATTTTCGTATTTTTTTGAATAGCTAGCATCGTAAAAATTTGCAAAATTCATAATCAAAAAATATTCTAAAATCTTTATTTTTGGACCAATTTCAATGATTTTTCAACTGTTTTCCTTTGTTTAATGAATATTCTAAAAGATAATAACAAAATAAAACAATTTTGGAAAAATTGAAAATCTGAAAATTTTCGTATTTTTTTGAATAGCTAGCATCGTAAAAATTTGCAAAATTCATAATTAAAAAAATACTCTAAAATCTTTATTTTGGGACCAATTTCAATGATTTTTCAACTGTTTTCTTTTGTTTAATGAATATTCTAAAAGATAATAACAAAATAAAACAATTTTGGAAAAATTGAAAATCTGAAAATTTTCGTATTTTTTTTGAATAGCTAGCATCGTAAAAATTTGCAAAATTCATAATTAAAAAAATATTCTAAAATCTTTATTTTTGGACCAATTTCAATGATTTTTCAACTGTTTTCTTTTGTTTAATGAATATTCTAAAAGATAATAACAAAATAAAACAATTTTGGAAAAATTGAAAATCTGAAAATTTTCGTATTTTTTTGAATAGCTAGCATCGTAAAAATTTGCAAAATTCATAATTAAAAAAATACTCTAAAATCTTTATTTTTGGACCAATTTCAATGATTTTTTCAACTGTTTTCTTTTGTTTAATGAATATTCTAAAAGATAATAACAAAATAAAACAATTTTGGAAAAATTGAAAATCTGAAAATTTTTCGTATTTTTTTGAATAGCTAGCATCGTAAAAATTTGCAAAATTCATAATCAAAAAAATATTCTAAAATCTTTATTTTTGGACCAATTTCAATGATTTTTCAACTGTTTTCCTTTGTTTTAATGAATATTCTAAAAGATAATAACAAAATAAAACAATTTTGGAAAAATTGAAAATCTGAAAATTTTCGTATTTTTTTGAATAGCTAGCATCGTAAAAATTTGCAAAATTCATAATTAAAAAAATACTCTAAAATCTTTATTTTTGGACCAATTTCAATGATTTTTCAACTGTTTTCTTTTGTTAATGAATATTCTAAAAGATAATAACAAAATAAAACAATTTTGGAAAAATTGAAAATCTGAAAATTTTCGTATTTTTTTGAATAGCTAGCATCGTAAAAATTTGCAAAATTCATAATCAAAAAAATATTCTAAAATCTTTATTTTTGGACCAATTTCAATGATTTTTCAACTGTTTTCCTTTGTTTAATGAATATTCTAAAAGATAATAACAAAATAAAACAATTTTGGAAAAATTGAAAATCTGAAAATTTTCGTATTTTTTTGAATAGCTAGCATCGTAAAAATTTGCAAAATTCATAATTAAAAAAATACTCTAAAATCTTTATTTTTGGACCAATTTCAATGATTTTTCAACTGTTTTCTTTTGTTTAATGAATATTCTAAAAGATAATAACAAAATAAAACAATTTTGGAAAAATTGAAAATCTGAAAATTTTCGTATTTTTTTGAATAGCTAGCATCGTAAAAATTTGCAAAATTCATAATTAAAAAAATATTCTAAAATCTTTATTTTTGGACCAATTTCAATGATTTTTCAACTGTTTTCTTTTGTTTAATGAATATTCTAAAAGATAATAACAAAATAAAACAATTTTGGAAAAATTGAAAATCTGAAAATTTTCGTATTTTTTTGAATAGCTAGCATCGTAAAAATTTGCAAAATTCATAATTAAAAAAATACTCTAAAATCTTTATTTTTGGACCAATTTCAATGATTTTTCAACTGTTTTCTTTGTTTAATGAATATTCTAAAAGATAATAACAAAATAAAACAATTTTGGAAAAATTGAAAATCTGAAAATTTTCGTATTTTTTTGAATAGCTAGCATCGTAAAAATTTGCAAATTCATAATCAAAAAAATATTCTAAAATCTTTATTTTTGGACCAATTTCAATGATTTTTCAACTGTTTTCCTTTGTTTAATGAATATTCTAAAAGATAATAACAAAATAAAACAATTTTGGAAAAATTGAAAATCTGAAAATTTTCGTATTTTTTTGAATAGCTAGCATCGTAAAAATTTGCAAAATTCATAATTAAAAAAAATATTCTAAAATCTTTATTTTTGGACCAATTTCAATGATTTTTCAACTGTTTTCTTTTGTTTAGATGAATATTCTAAAAGATAATAACAAAATAAAACAATTTTGGAAAAATTGAAAATCTGAAAATTTTCGTATTTTTTTGAATAGCTAGCATCGTAAAAATTTGCAAAATTCATAATAAAAAAATATTCTAAAATCTTTATTTTTGGACCAATTTCAATGATTTTTCAACTGTTTTCTTTTGTTTAATGAATATTCTAAAAGATAATAACAAAATAAAACAATTTTGGAAAAATTGAAAATCTGAAAATTTTCGTATTTTTTTGAATAGCTAGCATCGTAAAAATTTGCAAAATTCATAATCAAAAAAATATTCTAAAATCTTTATTTTTGGACCAATTTCAATGATTTTTCAACTGTTTTCTTTGTTTAATGAATATTCTAAAAGATAATAACAAAATAAAACAATTTTGGAAAAATTGAAAATCTGAAAATTTTCGTATTTTTTTGAATAGCTAGCATCGTAAAAATTTGCAAAATTCATAATAAAAAAAATACTCTAAAATCTTTATTTTTGGACCAATTTCAATGATTTTTCAACTGTTTTCTTTTGTTTAATGAATATTCTAAAAGATAATAACAAAATAAAACAATTTTGGAAAAATTGAAAATCTGAAAATTTTCGTATTTTTTTGAATAGCTAGCATCGTAAAAATTTGCAAAATTCATAATCAAAAAAATATCTAAAATCTTTATTTTTGGACCAATTTCAATGATTTTTCAACTGTTTTCCTTTGTTTAATGAATATTCTAAAAGATAATAACAAAATAAAACAATTTTGGAAAAATTGAAAATCTGAAAATTTTCGTATTTTTTTGAATAGCTAGCATCGTAAAAATTTGCAAAATTCATAATTAAAAAAATACTCTAAAATCTTTATTTTTGGACCAATTTCAATGATTTTTCAACTGTTTTCTTTTGTTTAATGAATATTCTAAAAGATAATAACAAAATAAAACAATTTTGGAAAAATTGAAAATCTGAAAATTTTCGTATTTTTTTGAATAGCTAGCATCGTAAAAATTTGCAAAATTCATAATTAAAAAAATATTCTAAAATCTTTATTTTTGGACCAATTTCAATGATTTTTCAACTGTTTTCTTTTGTTTAATGAATATTCTAAAAGATAATAACAAAATAAAAACAATTTTGGAAAAATTGAAAATCTGAAAATTTTCGTATTTTTTTTGAATAGCTAGCATCTGTAAAAATTTGCAAAATTCATAATTAAAAAAATACTCTAAAATCTTTATTTTTGGACCAATTTCAATGATTTTTCAACTGTTTTCTTTTGTTTAATGAATATTCTAAAAGATAATAACAAAATAAAAACAATTTTGGAAAAATTGAAATCTGAAAATTTTCGTATTTTTTGAATAGCTAGCATCGTAAAAATTTGCAAAATTCATAATCAAAAAAATATTCTAAAATCTTTATTTTTGGACCAATTTCAATGATTTTTCAACTGTTTTCCTTTGTTTAATGAATATTCTAAAAGATAATAACAAAATAAAACAATTTTGGAAAAATTGAAAATCTGAAAATTTTCGTATTTTTTTGAATAGCTAGCATCGTAAAAATTTGCAAAATTCATAATTAAAAAAATACTCTAAAATCTTTATTTTTGGACCAATTTCAATGATTTTTCAACTGTTTTCTTTTGTTTAATGAATATTCTAAAAGATAATAACAAAATAAAACAATTTTGGAAAAATTGAAAATCTGAAAATTTTCGTATTTTTTTGAATAGCTAGCATCGTAAAAATTTGCAAAATTCATAATTAAAAAAATATTCTAAAATCTTTATTTTTGGACCAATTTCAATGATTTTTCAACTGTTTTCTTTGTTTAATGAATATTCTAAAAGATAATAACAAAATAAAACAATTTTGGAAAAATTGAAAATCTGAAAATTTTCGTATTTTTTGAATAGCTAGCATCGTAAAAATTTGCAAAATTCATAATAAAAAAAATATTCTAAAATCTTTATTTTTGGACCAATTTCAATGATTTTTCAACTGTTTTCTTTTGTTTAATGAATATTCTAAAAGATAATAACAAAATAAAACAATTTTGGAAAAATTGAAAATCTGAAAATTTTCGTATTTTTTTGAATAGCTAGCATCGTAAAAATTTGCAAAATTCATAATCAAAAAAATACTCTAAAATCTTTATTTTTGGACCAATTTCAATGATTTTTCAACTGTTTTCCTTTTGTTTAATGAATATTCTAAAAGATAATAACAAAATAAAACAATTTTGGAAAAATTGAAAATCTGAAAATTTTCGTATTTTTTTGAATAGCTAGCATCGTAAAAATTTGCAAAATTCATAATCAAAAAAATATTCTAAAATCTTTATTTTTGGACCAATTTCAATGATTTTTCAACTGTTTTCCTTTGTTTAATGAATATTCTAAAAGATAATAACAAAATAAAACAATTTTGGAAAAATTGAAAATCTGAAAATTTTCGTATTTTTTTGAATAGCTAGCATCGTAAAAAATTTGCAAAATTCATAATTAAAAAAATACTCTAAAATCTTTATTTTTGGACCAATTTCAATGATTTTTCAACTGTTTTCTTTTGTTTAATGAATATTCTAAAAGATAATAACAAAATAAAACAATTTTGGAAAAATTGAAAATCTGAAAATTTTCGTATTTTTTTGAATAGCTAGCATCGTAAAATTTGCAAAATTCATAATTAAAAAAATATTCTAAAATCTTTATTTTTGGACCAATTTCAATGATTTTTCAACTGTTTTCTCTTTGTTTAATGAATATTCTAAAAGATAATAACAAAATAAAACAATTTTGGAAAAATTGAAAATCTGAAAATTTTCGTATTTTTTTGAATAGCTAGCATCGTAAAAATTTGCAAAATTCATAATTAAAAAAATACTCTAAAATCTTTATTTTTGGACCAATTTCAATGATTTTTCAACTGTTTTCTTTTGTTTAATGAATATTCTAAAAGATAATAACAAAATAAAACAATTTTGGAAAAATTGAAAATCTGAAAATTTTCGTATTTTTTTGAATAGCTAGCATCGTAAAAATTTGCAAAATTCATAATTAAAAAAATATTCTAAAATCTTTATTTTTGGACCAATTTCAATGATTTTTCAACTGTTTTCTTTGTTTAATGAATATTCTAAAAGATAATAACAAAATAAAACAATTTGGAAAATTGAAAATCTGAAAATTTTCGTATTTTTTTGAATAGCTAGCATCGTAAAAATTTGCAAAATTCATAATTAAAAAATATTCTAAAATCTTTATTTTTGGACCAATTTCAATGATTTTTCAACTGTTTTCCTTTTGTTAATGAATATTCTAAAAGATAATAACAAAATAAAACAATTTTGGAAAAATTGAAAATCTGAAAATTTTCGTATTTTTTTGAATAGCTAGCATCGTAAAAATTTGCAAAATTCATAATTAAAAAAATATTCTAAAATCTTTATTTTTGGACCAATTTCAATGATTTTTCAACTGTTTTCCTTTTGGTTTAATGAATATTCTAAAGATAATAACACAAATAAGAACAATTTTGGAAAATTGAAAATCTGAAAATTTTCGTATTTTTTGAATAGCTAGCATCGTAAAAATTGCAAAATTCATAATAAAAAAAATATTCTAAAAATCTTTATTTTTGGACCAATTTCAATGATTTTTCAACTGTTTAC
>OZ012680.1:38031831-38191447 GCA_963942445.1 Argyra leucocephala | reverse complement strand
GTTATTATCGTTTAGAATATTCATTAAACAAAGGAAATGAGTTGAAAAAACATTGAAATCGGAGTATTTTTTTAATTATTTAATTTTTTATTTATTAATTTTGCAATATACAATTAAAAAATAAATAAATTTTTGATACAGAGATACAGGTTCAGTATAGTTTTTTGTTATACTGAACTGAAACTGAGGGAAAAACACTGATATTTAAATGTCTATACTTAAATCTTAATATTGATTTAGTATCAGTAAATTTAAATATAGATTCCTATAATTCTGAAATTAATACAAAATAATAACGATAACAAACAATTTTTTTTACATACATATATTAAATATTTTTTTTTTATTTTAATGAATATAATTTTTTCATACGAGTCTGTTTAATTTTATACATTTTAGATGTATCAGCACATTTTGTTGTTATTGCAGCTCTAATATCACGTTCAGTAGCATTACTTTTTGTTATAACAGCATGTATAATATCAGCAATTTTCTCTGGATCTAATTGATTTTTTAATGGACGTTCACGTCCAAAAAATGCTGGTGATGGACGACCAGTTAATGAATGGGTAGCTAATGTTTCCATATCAAATATACAACCTAATAATTTACGTGTTGCTGTTGATGGTGATTCCCATAATATTGAATTATATTCAATAATATCTATCATAGTACCATGCGGACCCAATTGAATCATATTATGATTATTTTCATCTGATGTTGATGTTGGAATCGAATCGTGCATTGTAATTTCAGTATCATCAATAGTTGATATCGTTGTATTAAATGATTTATCTTCATCAGATTTCATTGATTGCTTGTCATCTGAAAAACTATCATATATCATATCAGAATAAATTCTTGGTCGAATTATTCTTTGTGATTTTCTTATACTAATATCTTCATCTTCAATTTCTGATGTATGATTTTCAATAACATTGATGCTATCTTCTACATCCTCATCATTAGAATGATTATCATTACTATTATCATCAACATCATCATGTTCAATTTTAATTGAATCAATTGATATTAATGATTCACCATTACTTGATACTTCAAATGTATCTTCTGTAATTAAAAAATAAAAAAAAATTGTTTTTATAAATATTTAAATAAAAATTCAAATTAAAAAAAAACTTACCAACTGATGTAGTTGTATTTTTTGAAGCGTATCCTTCTGATGAAATTCTATCAGGACTAAAATTTCCACCATTATAACGTTCTGACAATTCATCAATAATAGAAGTTAATCGACCAAATAAGATTTCATGTTCTCTTTGAGATTTTTCAAGAGCTGAAATTTTCGAATACATATCTTGTGGTAGTAAATTTTGTAAGTTTGCTTGAACTCCAATTGCTTTTGTTAATTGTTGAAATCCAGTAATTGGTTTTATTTCCATTTCACTACTTATTGAAATATCCTTGTCCATGGTTATAGAATTGTTCTGTATTGAAAAAATAAAAAAAAAACAATCTTATTTTGATTTCAATTGATGCTATATACTATATTTACCTGTTGAGTATTTTGGTTGTTAGAATTCATTTTAAAAATATTCCAAATAAATTAATATTGTATTTACAAGTTATAGTTTACAAAGCTTCTATTCTTTTAAATTCAAAATCTAAATTGAATGGAATTATTTTGTTCCAGTTGAGTTTTATATCATAATAAGTTGAAAAATATACAGGTAAATTGATTTTGCTGTTAGTTAAATACAGGTAAGTATAAATTTTTAGTTAAACATTCTATGAATTGAATGAGTATACCTGAAATACTAAATGATACAATAAACATATGGCTACGATTTTAATAATGTATTTAACTATTATGTACCTTTAAAATAACTGAAAATAATTTTTTTAAATATGGGATTTAATTTGGTAATATTTTATTAAATATAGGTATATATTTTAAAAGGGATATAATTCTTATGAAGCACTTTATATTTATATTATACTGATTATACAAATAATATATATATGTAAATAAATTAAACTATAGCTAAAATAGCTAAAATCTGAAATTAAAAAAAAAAAAATAATAAAAAAACAAAAAAAAATATATTTTCATTTGAAAACACAAAAATAAAATTACAAACATTTTATACAATAAAAATAATAAACAAATAATTTTATTAATAATTATTCAATAATACAAAATTATAACAAAAATAAAATAGAATAAAATTAGAACTTTTTTTAAAACCTTTAAAATAAACACTTTTGTTTAAACAAATTTCAAAAATAACAATTTTTTATCTCCATCACGCATCCATCTTAAAAGTACTTTATCTCACTTTCAATTTATTTTTCTCTTTCTAATGAATTTTTTTCAATACATCCCAACTAAACTAAACCAACCAACCAACTAAACATTCAATAATCAATTCAAATGTATACTCAATAACTAAATGGAAAATTACTGTTAAAATAATTTTTCTTAATTTAATTCTCTCTCTAGTATTATTTAATTACCGTAACTCTCTCATTGTTCAAAACCTGCAATTAATTTGTCTTTGATTGCCTTTGTATAATATTTAAGATATTAAAAAGTTTTGTATGGAGAAATCAATCACAGTAACATTCATTACAGGGGTGGTATCAGTAAAGAAAAAGTAGTCACAACGTGGCCCGCTACGTGGAACTTCATTGATCCAAGTACTTTTACAACCGGTAACCACCATCGAGTGGGTGTTCCGCCATTGATTGCTAAATACCACTATGCAAAGGGAACCGCTTCAAATTCTGTCTCCCTCTCTTACTAAAATCTTTTAGAAGGGTACACATTTACAAAATTTCCGGCATATGTCTGGTAGAGCTCTGAGAAACCGCATTTCATCCAATTCCAATTTTGAACCATTTTTCGATTATCAGTACAAAATTGGTAAAGGTTTATCAGTATAAGTTAATAACTTGACATAACCCTAAAGAAAATAATTCCCTGGTGTTATGTCGCATTATTTTAGAAGCTAATTAATTGGTCTATTTGTCTCGAAATAATGTTATCACCAAATCTTTCTTTCAATAAATCAATTATTGCGGTAGTAGTATGAGATGTAGCAACATTATATTAGAAGGAAAACACTTCCGGGTCGATACCATTCAAATTATGAAACAAAAAGTCATTGATCATCGATCTGTAACGATCTGTGCACCATTCACTGCAACATTAGCTTCAACATCGTTTTTAAAAAAATATGGACTAATGATGTCTCCCGCTTGTAAGCATACGGTGCATTTTTCAGAATGCAAAATGGATCTTACTTAATTTATTGAAGATTGTTTTCGCTCCATATATACGGTAATTTCACTGGTATAAGTTACATAGCCGTTCAACCAAATACCATACATATCATACGCTTCATTTTTAAATAAATATAAGAAATATATATACTCTGTACGAGCTCCTTAGCTCATTTTGAGAAACATGAATAAAGAAATGAAATTAAAAAAAAATGAGCTTCATCATTAAACACAATTTTTCGATAAAAAAGTGGATCAACTTCAGGCTGTTCTAGAGTCCAATCAGACCAACAAACAACGATTGTATGAGTGTAGACGAAGATCTTTACACAAAATTTTCCATGTGATGATTGCACACAGTTCAACTTGTTGTGAACGTCGACGAATAGACAAATTTTCATCAACACTAGGTCTTACAGTAACCATATTCTCTTCTGTACATACATACGTGGTTGTTGTTGTATCTAGTTGAGAAAATTATGTCGGAAATCTATTGATAGTTCGAGGAATAATGGACTGCTCTGATGAACAATTATGTAAACCATAAATTTCACGAAGTGCTCTATAAATTTGACGAATAAAACACTGTTTTTGAAAATAAGTTTTAACATCGCTATAAACGTTGTTGAGTGGGGAGTGGGGTCTTTGCATTATAATTTGTCACTGTTTAATACAAAAAATGAATAATAAAAACAAATTAGCTTCAATCTTAATTTAACATCGTTTCATTCCAAAACTCTATCATTTAAAAAAAAAAAAAACACCCTTTTCAATTGTAGAGGACTAATCGTCCCATCTCTCATGTATATTGAATTTGAATAATTTAAATTGAATTGAATTTAATCTGAGATTGATTTAGCAAGAGATTTGAGTATTGATAATAAGGACTATTGTTTCTGTTCCTTCACTTTCTTCATGAGTGCTTGTGATTAAACGTTAGAAGATGAAGAAAATATGTTACTTCCGAAATATCAATATTTACAATCAAATAGTAAAAATTATTAATGAACGGAACCCTGCTAACAATTAAATTATTTAATTTATTAATAATTTAAATTAATAAATTAAAAAATAACTAAGGGCTGGTTCTGCTTTTCAAATTTCAATTAGTCTCAAAGGTAAGCAAGTTGAAGTATTTTCCAATCTTATTCAACTTAAAAAAACAGAATGAACATCTCCTGGATTTATTTGTGACCACATATCCAGAGAAATGCACGATCCCTGTATGCTTATCTTGTATACTCTGTTATGCACACTTCTTTAGAGTTTTGTTCTCGAAGTTGATTTTTACAACAATTATACAAATTTTACTCTAACGCTAAAAACGATTGTTTTCTAAAAACTAGTTTTTACGGGCTTGTCTTATAAAAATTTAACATTAACAACTTTGTTTGCAACTGCTCGTCAAATTTTTCTCTTTTTTTTCTACTACTATCCATTCAACTTTTCTTAGTCTTCAACGGTACGTAGGTATTAAAAATGTTCCTCTACTCTACCCTATCTTTTGGCACATTATATAGAGTACATGACTACATGAGTACAAAATTTTCAGGTTGGAAGCACCATTTCGTAATATAAACTTTTCAAATATTCTGATGTGGACTTTTTTATTGTATGAAATCACATAACTAGAATTTGAAAAGGTTAGATTTGAATATAAAAAATTAACTACCAATACGGATGAGGATTTCAAAATAATTTGGCATAATTCTCTGCATTATTATGAACCAACTTGTCCAAAGAATCTATTTGGAGTAAAATGAAAAATTTTATTTCAAAATATCCAATTAAATTATTTATTTAAATAATCGAATTAGAATTGTAAATTCATTTTTAAAATTGAGGAAGACTAACAAAACCCATTGTAAATTATAAATTTAATTAGACCAATGAATTTAGATTGTACAGGTAGGTTATAAGAAATAAAAACAGAATCATTAAAATAATTTATAACAAATAAAATTGTTATCACATCTTAATTATGACATTTACTACAGTTAATTGGAGTTTCACTGGCTTGATTAAGCCTTTGATGAGCTAGATCTTAAGAAATTTATAGATTTATAGATTTTGTATAAAAAAATATAATAAAAAATAAAATAATTGCTTTTCTTCTGTTTCTTGTCCTTTAAGTTAAATAAAACATTAAATAAAATATAACCTAAAATATACCATAATAAAATTTGCCGAATAAGTTTTTAGAAGTTGAAATTTAACTTGAAAAAACTTATGTCGGACTTTATAAGCTGTATAATGAGCTGGACGTACTTGAATACGTAGAGCGGATGAACGAAAATGCTCCAACTAAGAGAATCTTTGAATCCAGACCCCAAGGTACAAAATGTCGGGGCAAACGAAACCTATGTTGGAGAGATGAAGTATCGACAGATTTAAAACTTTTTAAACCCACTTTTTTCCACCTTTGAAAAAAAATGCTTTATAGGTGTTTCGACCTGGCCCAGTACTCTTTCTCATTGGGATAAAATAAATGACAAAATATTATTGGTAGTATAATCTGGTAACAAATTAAATAAAATGAAGCTATTCTATTTAAGAAGGTAATTCCTGACAATAGCAGTAGCTCTCCACATTTAATCAGTTGACAAGCCAGTAATTTATAAAATAAATACTCTAAACATTGTAGATAATGTAGTGTAAAATTGCAGTACCTAACTTATTAAGCACGAAAAGGTGATTCTACCTAAGTTACTGTCAAGAGCATAAAAAAAAAAATCCTCAACTGTAAGTAAGTAATACAATTTTTGCGTTTAGCCGCGAGATGCATTTTCAATTCGATTTTGGTCATTTCTGAATGACCATTCTGGATTGCTAATGAAAATTTCATATGCGATTTTCAATTAACAAAATAAAATTTGGATTGTGAAGACAAGACGCAATAATCGCACTGAAATCGCATTTCCGTCCAAACACTAATCGCTAGCCGCACACGTCGTGATGCAAACGTGATTTCAGTGCAATTTTTCGTTTCAACGCGTCTGGCTATAAGTGGGTTGCGACTAGTGATTACCGACTAGTCTCAGGACGCAAAAATCGCACTCGTCGGGATTAATTTATTTAGCCGATTATTTATTTCGAATCGATTTATTTATTTACATAGAACGACATACATACAAAAAAAAAACCAAAAATATATAAAACAAAAATATTTTTTTAAAAAGAAATCGTTCTAATTGTATATAAATACATTATATTTATAAATACATATATAACTGACATAAAATAAAAATATGATCAATTTGATTTGTTACAAAACTAACAATACGGTAATATTTTTACGAAATAACCCCAAATACGATATTGGGGTGATTTCAAAACAACAATATTAACTAACAATTTTTTTTTCTGTATCAATATGTATACATATCCATATATATAGTTACTTTATGCTAACATATAGTAAACATAAAAATATTCAAACATAAATTTACTTTTATTTATAACCATCATCATACCTATAAAAAAAAAAAAATAATAATAGAAAAAATATTTTATATCCGACCATCATCTCTATGAAAAATCATAAAAACAATTCAAAAGCAAAAAAAAGCCGGTTATCGTTGTAAGAAAAAGTAAAAATAAAAAAAAATAAAAAATTCTGTGAAAGTATCAGGAAGGACTAGTAATTATAATTTTTACTTTGCCCTTTTAAATTTGTATGGATATATCAGTATTTAATAGTACCTTTATTTTATGTAATAATATTATACTAATACAAAAATTGTTTTTTTTTTTTAGATTTATACTTATAATAACATAACAGTACCTATATTACAAAAAATTAAATTGAAATTAGGGTAGCAATTCTATGAATATTATATCAATCGTACACCATAATATAAAAACTCATATTTATTATACCTATACACATGTATTCCATTGTTGTTCAAGCAGGAGACAGGTAAAGTAAAAGATCTGAACTAGAATGCTATTAAACAATTTAAAGAGTAATAAAATATATTTTTTCCATTCTGATATTCTTAAAAGGACCCTTAAAAACTCCATTCTCATATGATATTTTATAAAATTAAAGTAAAAAAAAAAAAAAAATAAGGGGAAATTTAAAATACACAAAAAATTTCTTCATTATTTTTATGAATGTATGTTGTGCTATTGCCTTTGATTGTTTTTGTTGTAAATTATGTATATATGCCCCTACATATGGTTCGGACAAGAATAAAAAATGTAAAATTTAAAAATTGCGCTAATAATCCTAGAAGCGTTTAAATTCATTGCAGCTTGGAATAAAAATTTCAATTGATTCCTGTTTAAATTTCAACGTACATTTTTTTCTTATTCTATCATCATTCGTTGTATTTACACATTATAGTTCAGTTTGTTTTAGGGATTCTTGTTGAATTGTTGTTATTTTATAATAAATTGAAAGTAATAAGAAAGTGAAAAAAATCAAATAAATAAATTTTAATTTATTTATATATAAAAATATAAATACATAAATAATTAATAATATAAGTTTATATAAAGTTTTGAATTAAAAAAAAATATTTATTAATTATAACAGAATTAACATTAAATATGGATGTAAGTAAAAAACAAAAATAATAAAAATAAATGTGTTATTTATTTGCTTAATATTTTGTAATTTAGTAATAATTCTAATTTGATTTAAAATCTTATATATATATTATTATTATTATATAAAAAAAAAACTGTTAGCAACTCATTAAAATTTAACCTCCAATCCAAGCCAAAAATGTATATTTAGAGAGCGCGACTTTTGCATAGGAATTGCTCTCAGATTTCAATTTACAAGGCAATGCAATGCAAATGCGTATACGAATAGTGAAATGTTTTTAATACATAAAATTTGATAGTACTATATTTGATTTTAATTTTAAAAGAAAAATTTATGTAGCTATAAATATATTTTTTAAATTATAGTTTTTTAGTTATATTAAAAAAATATTCAAAATTTCCATTCAATAAATTTTTTTGTAATTATTTTTTTTTATTATTGTGTTTTTTTTTGTCATATATTTAGTTGTTTTATTAATTCATATAGGTTTATTAATTTACATTCTTAAAACAAATATTTTTTAATTGCTTACTTGAAATAAAATTAAATATATCTTCAACTGTCAAAACGTGTCAAACAAAATCTCGTAGTCTATCTAGTTCTAAGCCTATGATTAAAGAAATGTAATAATAAGCTAATGATGGCTGCGGTAATAACGATTAAAAAAATCAATATACTTTGGTTCTGTTTTCAATTTTACTGCCACAACACTTACTTTTAATATTTTAATAAAAAGTTATAGGAATTGTAAAAAATGTTTTAAAAAACAAATTTAAATTTTCACATTTTAAGCTTAACGTTTCACATAAAAATTCATCATTTTACGCATGAATAATTATTTTTTTGAACAGATGAAACAACAATATTTCACTGAAGTCGTTCCACTTTTCACTGTTTCATTTGTTTATTTGCATTTTACTGAAGCTAAGCGTAAATATTTCACAATTTTATTTTACGTATTCATTTTACTGATCGCCAACAACTGCTTGCCATAGTATAACAAAATACTATTGCATGCTAACTCAAATGTTGTATTCTAAAATGTCTATCTAATTATGGTATTCTTAATCAATTGATAGTATTTAAATTTCTTAACGATACTAATTTAAAAATTTTCATTGAAGCATGGATTTCTTCTGGTTTGTAGTGAAAAGTTTATTATATCAAGCAAATCTCTGTTCTTTTAAAAACTTTAAAAAATATTGTAATTTGGATTTTAATTACCAACCATCTAATGTATATAAACGAAAAAATAGTAACAAAACATCACAACAGTAGACAAAATCTTTCGTTGTTGCGAAAATAATTTTTGTTTTGCCAAATAAAATTTTTTATTTTAACGTTGATATTTCATTGGGCCATGTTATAATTATTTTTATCACTAAGTTTTTTTTGTGAATATATCATTTACTTTTGGTGTTAAAAAAATTAAATGGCAAAAAAATTACCATTGACTATCTCTACATTGGTATTTTCACTGCCTTGTGGTTACCTTTTGCAGTTCTTTCCCTCACACACCTTTCGATCAACAACAAACATAATAGCTTTAAGGCTCAATTCTTAGGCAGTTTTTACTAATACATATAAAAGAGCGCTAAACATATTTTGGTTGAACATTAGGCGTTATGATGTTTATCTTTTGAAAACAAATTTTAAATTAAATTCTTACGCACTCATTCAAACATTTCAAGCTTTGACTGCTATTAATACCATCAATGTACACTCGAGCAGTACAGGCAGTATATCAATGTTTAGAGGCATATTTTGTATGGGATTTTATATAATATGCATATTCATACAGGTAGAAGGGTGGTAGAAATCTACCAAAATTTGTTGTAAAGGGTCGATTTCGGTGAGGGGTGAGCAAATCTAATAAAATTTAAAATTTCTGGTAGATTTTGGACGTTTGAATTTTGTTTAGAACAATGTAATTCTCAGATCAAATATTAATTAAATAAAAACTATTTATTATGCAAATAATATTATTGGATTGACAATGTTTTGGGTATATTCCTCTCTTTCTTTGGTATTTCTTATTGTCAAAAAACAAAAATAGACGAATATATTCGTTCAATATATTTTCTCTCTTTTTAATGGAAATTATTTTGATAAATAAACAGGATAGTGCTCTGAATTTAATATGCCTCAATTTGTATGTATTTTGACTTAAATTTTTTTTTAAATATGATAAATAAAAATATCTAGCAATAATGGATAAATTAATCAAAATTTATTATTAATACATATATGAAAAAAATATGAGAAATACAGAGCTTTCTAGTTTTGTATTTTAAAATATTTATTCTTTTTTTTTAGATTTTAAATTTTTTTCTATAAGTTTTTTCATTAGATTGATTATAAGATTTTTTACATATTTGATATTTATTATATAAAATTATATAAACTTATTATTGCCGATTGTCTATCCTATATTTATAAATATGTAAATAATATGTTATTAATATATTTGTATCAAAACATTTTCTTTTTTCCACACCACTATTGAGGTAAAGAAATAGGAGCGTTTTTTTTAAAGTGGTTTCCCCAAGAGGCCATATTCCACTTCATTTTACAATATGGACTATGTGCAATAATTTTTTACACTTTTAAAGTTGCAGTTAGCAGTTTTAATGATGTATTCGTGTATTAAAATAAATTTCTGCAATACTTTTTATTAATAAACAAAAATGATTTTCAATGATTTGGTTGCTTTGAACTGTTTTGAAGTGGGATTGTCATTTCTTCCAAGACGCATCCTTATATATATAGTCCAATATATTCAAAATAAATATTTAAAATGATATTCAAAAAAAAAATTTCTTTGTCCGGATATTTAAATTATCCTAATACTACACTGTTTTGTTTAGAAGTTTTTAAAGATTCAAAAGATGTAAAATATAATACTTCCATATGTAAAGACACGTAATTTTCTTTTTCCAAATGAGACTTACAGCCTGGAATGATACAAATCTTTCTTTTACGTTCCATTTTTCTTTAAAATTTTTAATTTTTTTACAATTTATAATAAAAATCAAAAATTTTATTGACTTTTTTTAATATTTATTTGACAATAAAAAATTTTATTTTTTCCTACTTCATTGCTAGTGTCGTACTTTTTGAAAATTTCATATATCCATATATTACACACTACTGCTACATTTTCAATATTTCAGAAACATGAATGATTTTTTTTTTTCAAATAATTTAACAGCAATACTTTTCTGTGTAATATAAGAATACGGTAATAAAGTAAAAGAAAGTTTAAATTGAAAAAACATTGTTATTTTTATTAAGATTATATTTTGATACCTTTTATTTTATTCATACTCAAAGATTTTACTAATTTTCTATTTAAAAAAACTATATTGGCCTAACACTAAAAAATTTTTTTTTTGACATAAAGAAACCCAAACAAACTAAACAGAAAGAGAAGTACTAAAAAAATATGGACAAAATGTTTGTTTTTTTGTATGGGATACTCACTTCCATTTAATTCTAATTCGTTGGTATTTTCTTTATATTCTGTAATAATGATAAAAGTCATATTTTGAGTTATAAGTATGTGCAATTGCACATGGGATTTACTAGTTTATCATTATTTTTCTATAGATAAGTCGAGAAATAAATTCTAAATAAATGATTTTTAATGTCAATAAGAATTTGAAATAATTTTAGTTAAAATAAAGTGATCCAATAAAATCATCAGGGATTCTTTATTAATTTAACATGGTTTAACGGAGAGAAATAATTTTTAAATATGTAAATACTTTTTTTGGCGCTATTTTTACATCTATTTAAGGTTATAATGAATCTTTTATGAATTTTTGAATTTCCTCAATAAAATATTAAAACAAAATTTTTATTAGTTATTTATAAAAGATTTTGATTAAAGTTCGGTTTACTATAGACCCAATGTCACTGTTGAAGTGTTGCCATTAGGCATTTTACAACATCCCCCCATATAGATTTAGTTTATGTTATCTTATGTTTTTCAGTAAATCTGAAGACATTCAAAAAATTTTTCTAGTTGAATAACTCTCTGTTCAAAAAGAAACAGTCTTTTGTTTGCTACCGTTTCACATTTTCACCACCTCTAACCTGTAAGCATTAGCTCTAAGATAAGTTTTCTTTGTGGATGCAGACAGGTAGAATTTGACTTGTCACATTCAATTTATTATATTAAATTAATAGAATTAAAATATATATTATTCATTAAATAATTAATATTTTTATATAAAATATATTTATAGAATCCAGCCAAAAGAAAAATTATATCCCGAGACAGTTATCAAGCACAATACCATCATAATAATCAAAAATTATTAATTGATAATGCAACAAATACTGAATGTCAAAAACCAATGATGTTAAATGCATGGACCCAAACGGAAACTGATGAATTTAAATTAAAACCAGAAAAAACTTTAATTGATGATTTACAAGAACGTATACGAAAATTAGAAGAAATGTTTAGAGTACAATCGATAGCATTGAATGAATGTCAAACAACTCAATTTACAAATCAAAATACCCCAACAAATTGTATTAATGGGAAAACAATACAAAATCAATTAATAAGGAAATCACCATCAAAATTAAATACATCAGAAAAAGCAACATATAAAATAGTTGCTGGTCCAGCTGGTATGGAAATTATTGAACCAATTGAAGTTGAATATGCTGAAGAAGATGGAACATATTTAGATAATGATTTAAATACAAGTAGTGATTCAAATCGTTTAGAAATTTGTATACCAAAAGATGAATATTCAACAAATAATGAACAACAACAACACCAACATAGTATTGAACAAATACCTCAACATCAACAAAATGTTCAAACATATTCAATACAAGAATATTCACATCAACAACCAATACAACAACAACAACAAACAATTCAATTACAAACATCATCATCACAACATAATTCAAATTCATGTCAATCTATTCATAATAGTCAGGCACAATTACAACCTCCACAAATATATCAAACCCAAATAAATGGAACATATCACACACTAAATAATTCTCAACAACATCATCATCATCAACAACAAGATGCTACACAACCACAACAACAGTCTAATAATAGAAATTTACAATATATTTCAGTTGTTCATTCGTCGAATATACTTAATGGTAACACTATTCAGCAACCACAAAATGTTATTATTACAACACAACATACACAACAACAACAACAACAAAATCAACAGCGAAAAACAGTTGCATCTAGTATTAGTCCAATATCAACGGATTCAATAAAATTAATTCAAAGACATAAACAAAAATGTGATATACGTCATTATGTTAGCGAAGAAAACTTACTCAATAGTTCAACACCAGAGGCTAACAATGAAGTAACTGTATCAGCAATTTCATCATCATCTTACCGTGAAATTAAAAAAGAAATATCTGATCATCATGATAATGTATCATCACAGCATAGAGAAGAAGGACGACAATCAAGTTTAAGCTCAAATTTGATAACCCATCAAGAATTAAATGATATTGAAGTATCATTGGGACCAAATAATACTAGAATTCCAGCTGCTATATATGAGGCAATTGATTGGAATTCAGTAACAATTGCAACAAGAAAACTATTAATAACAATATTTGATCGTGAAACATTAGCAACTCATACAATGACTGGTAAACCATCACCAGCTTTCAAAGGACGTGATTTACCATCAAAACATCAATTGAATCCATCTGCAGTACAGGATATTATATTTGCTGTTAGTCGAAAATGTAATGTACCTGAAAAAGAAGTTCGTACAGCAATAACAACAAAATGTGCTGATGAAAATAAGATGTTAAAACAAAGAGAGAAAAAACGTAGAAGTTTACAAGAATCAAATAAAGAGAATTTAATAAAGAATGGTGTTGGTGATAGTATTGTCACTCAGTAGATATTTTCCAAAATATTATATAAAATATTTCCTTTTAAAGTAGCCGGAGTAGATAACATTGTCGATTACAAATTCTGAATACAAGACAATATATTAGTTGATCATCGATAATTTGTCACTGTTATTAAGTCAGTGTCTTTATCGCTAAAAATTTCATTGTGCTGGTATGTAATACCAGTAATACCAATGTACCTATAATATGGGGGAAATTTTCATTTATTCAGTAATGAATATTTTAAAGAAAAAATTAAATAGGATTTTTTTTAAAAATATATTTTACTTTTTTATTTTTAATTAAATATCACAATTAAGTTAAAAAAAAAATGATTTACTAGAAGATTACAAATCGTGATAAAATACATATGAATTCAATTCAATCATGCAAGAAAGAGATTGAAAATTGAAAAAATGTCTACCATGAATAACAAATTTATTATTATTAATAACATGTACAAATTTCAAAATAACTTTTTTTTTTCATTTGAACTAAGAATTTTCTTTTATAATATTATAATTAAGGATTTTAATTTTTTTTTAAATAAATTATTAAAGTATAACGTACATTCCAACTTTAATGAGACTTTTATTTTATTTTTGAATATTGAAATTTTATTAAACTGATCGGAGGCACTTTATAATAACCCTGAACATAATATTATAATAATGTTGCACCAATGCACCTTCTTAATTTATATAATTTTCTCTGCTTCTAATCAAATAAATTCGAAAAAAAAATGTTAGTATAGGAAAGAATAGAAATAAGAAGGAAATAAATAATCGAAACAAAGAATAGAAATGAGGAAAAAACAAAAAAATTCATCGCACCTTTTTACACCTATTTTTTATTTTTTATACAAAAAAAGTAAAATTTATGTAGGAAATAAAAGCATTGGCATATAAGCGAATTTAAAACGAGAACGAATTAAATATTGTTTGAATTTGTTGATTTTAATAATTTAATTGTTAAAAAAATGTCATAAATGATAACTAGAAAAAATTTGCTCTGGATTTTAGCTATTAAAATTTTTAACAGTGTGAAAATATTTTGTTGGCTTTAAAAAAGGAAATAACATAAAATGATTTTTTTTTATATTAGAATTCAACGTGTACGACAAGAAGAGTAAATATCATTTCCTGGTAATATTTATCTCCGGCCTTGGATATTTTCTCACTACATTGGGAAATTTTACACTCTAGTTCGTGGTAATTTCACACTAGATTCGGATATTTTGATTTTATTTATACTTCTAATAAATCGATTTTAATTGACCAATATTTTAAAATCTTAATTTTATTGACTCTAAAAAGGGAGCTTATTGAATTTTTATGTTAGAAAAAAATAGATCGAATAGATTCTCAATGTCTATTGGGAAATTTATTTTATACACAAAAAAAAAAACAACAATTTAAGCGTCAAACCCATCTGTTGAAAAACATTATTTTTTTTTATATACATTTACTCAAAAAATTATTAAAAAAGTGTTGCCGTTGTGAAAATGCTATCCCCGATATTTTAAAAATATACTTTATCAAAGTATAACATCCCAAATTTTTTGAAAAAATCCCAAGTTTTGTGAGAAATATTCCCAATTATTGTAAAAATATCCCCCGTAGATAATATTTACAGTTCTTGTCATACGCATTGAGCTCGCATATAAAATAGGGTCATTTCATGTTATCTCATTTTTCAGAGCCAATAAAATAAGATTTTAAGATATTGATCATATAAAATCAACCTTAAATTATTTTTAAAATATCAATTATAGTTTCTTTATAACGGCAACACTTTTTTTAACTATTTTTTGATTGAATGTATACATACCTATATAAAAATAAAATAATTCAGATAATTTTGATGATTTAACAATGTTTCCGTACAAAATAAATAAATTTCCCAAATTTATGAAATTCGTTTTAGCAATCTAGTTTTTTCTTATATAAAAATTCAATAAGAGTTATCTCCCTTTTTAGAGACAATAAAATATTTTCACATTTAAAATGTTTAGCAGCTAAAACCAACCTTTTGGAACCAAAAATTCTTTAAGAGTGAAGTTGATCTGTTGGTATTCAACATAACAAACTTTTTCACAAATCTCAAATCAAAGGGAGCGGGTCAATTTTTCATCAGTGACGCGATGAGTCTTCAAGAATATGGGTGATTATATCTATTCGTCAAACTGAAGATTAGGTAATTTACATATATTAAAACGGCCGGAATTAATCCGAACCGCTAATATTAGGGCCCGGTGCCTTAGGCATTTTGGCCATTGATAGAAATTGTGTATTACTAAATCGAGCTAATCTCGTTATTATTTTTAAATCTTTGATTTTTTAAAGTAAAATTTAAATTTTCGTACAGATGAAGTATTCATTTTGCTACAAACATTTGCCAAATGAATCGAGAAGATTAAGGAGGGATAACATTTAATTTGGACGTCTCCACGTGTCAACAAAGATTAAAATAGTTTTTTCTTGAACCTTGGGACATTCATTTAATACGATTTGGGTAAAATATTAGCTTACATTTATTTTATTTTGTCTTATGACGAAAATATAATAAATAATGACAAACTGATGTGTTAATTAACTTTTTATTAAATAAAATAATTAATTTTTACAAAAAAAATTATATGAATTTGAAAAATATTTTAATTTTATTAACATTTTTTTTTTATTTTAAATTTATTTATGAATATATTGATCTGACTTTAAAACAGGAGGACGTCTAGCACGTAATCATACTTTCGTAAAACGAAATTTATTTCAAGAACAAGAATGAAATTTGCTCGTGAAACGAGTTTCGTTATACGAAAGTAGAATTTCGTGGTCATTTCGTGGCCCCCTCCATTTAATTTTTTCGAAGCGGAAATCTACTTGATAACGTATTCTCTTTTAAATTTTCCAATTCAATATGAAGTTGATCAAATTCATTTGATCTTTTTAAAATTATTGCTTGATAAATTGCTGTGTTTGTATCATCTTTAATATATGTTATAAATTCATTAAAATAATTTTCACAATTCCAAATTGTTTCATTTCTATTTATTACGGAATAAATAATATTATTTAAACCATCACTGTATTGTACTAGTAGCCATTTTGAATTTTTAGTTATTGTTGATTCTTCAAAAACCTTATTAAATTAAAAAAAAAAAAACAAATAAAAAAATGTAATTTTAATTATAAATGTAAATGTAAATTACCTAAATAAATGTATAAAATTAACGAAACTTCTTATATTAAAATAATAAATTAACAACAAAACAAAAAAATATTTAAAACAGTTGAAAACTCAACTGTTAAATTTAAGTTGACATACAATCGTCTCAAAAATTATTTGTGCATAGAACAATTTCGTATTTAACACAAACAAAATTCGCTATAACTCACTAAGTAATAAAAATAATTACGAAGTTTTCAGAATTTGTTAAGTTTGAACAAAACTTAAAATATTAAAAAAAAGAAAAAAATGATTCGTTCAGGTGACTTGCAAAAAAGACAAAAACAAAATCTTAAGAATTATTTGTGCACGTTTTTATTATGCATAAAAAAAATGAAAAAAAAAAAATGGTTTTTTGGAAAATATTCAAGGATTTGAAATTATATATTGGATCTATTTTATGATGGCTAATAAGAAGTGCTTCTATAACCTTTGCAGCTCCTTTATTGACTCCCAAGTATTTGCAATGACTTTCCAAGTCTCTGTTTCTGACTTTCCAATTTCTTGTGATACTTTATTTTTCATATATGTTTTGTCAAAGGCTCTAAATTACATTAAGATTAGGACTCTGAAATGGCCAATCTAAAACAATATTTACCCAATAAACTTCAAATACGATATAATAACAACAGCCTTGTATATCGGTGTAATATTATTTGTTGCAGCTCAAATTTTAAGTTCATTATTATAGTAACCATGGTAATACTTTATAATGCAAGAAATCAAAGTAAGTATACTTGATAAATTGTTTTTTGTGATTTTGTTTTTGCTTTTTCTGCCCCGAATCGAAATGAATTTTTTTTTGAAAATATTTTTGTTTTAGTATTAATTTAGTAAATTTATAATCAATTTCTTTAACTTTAATTTAATAACAGTTACAGTTAATTTTGTTAGTGTTGTTTACATAATTTTCCTGTGAACAAATAATTTTAATAAATCTGAATAAATCAAAACAATTAAAAATGCATTTATATTTAGTTTGTTTGCGTACAAAAAATTTCATAAAATTTAATTAAATTTTCATATTAGTTAGAACACTAATAACAAATTTTTTAACTCCAAAAAAGCAACAATTAAAAAATTTAATGAAATTTAAAAACTTACATATATGAAGTTATTTGTACGTAAACAAACCAAAATTGAAATTATCTTACCAAATCAATCATTTTATTTTTTAGTAATTCCATTTCTTCAATTATTTCGATTTCATCATTTGAAAAATATAATATTGTTGATAAACGTTTAGCATTACCATCATCAATTAACATTTCTTTATTATTTAAATTTTTATTATTATTAATATTTAAATTGATTTCATTTTTTCTCACAACTGTATGAACAATACATGTTTCATTTCGATTGAATTGCAATAATACCCATAATTCAGATGATTGTGAAAATTCTTGAATAATTTCATTATTTTTAGATATTAATCTTTTTTTTAATTCATCTTCAATATATTGTCGATTATCTGATGCACATAACATTATACCTTCAATAATTGATTGATCTCGTTGAAATGTAATTGTTTTATTTAAATAAATTTCAGCATTTGTATCAGATACCAAATCAACGGAATGTATTATTGATAAAATTTTTGATTGTAATTGTTGTACTAGAAACCATGACATTCGACATGATCTTGATGTTGTTGTTGTTACAACTGGACGATCCATTATTAATGATTTTGATGTTATTGTTTGATTATAATAATTCTTATTGTATCCTGTTACATTCATTACAATTTTATATTTTTTTGTTTTTATTAATTAAATTATATGAATTTTTGTATATTGCAATGTGAAGCTGTTTTTGAAACTAATCCTTTTTTTGTAATATTCATCTTCTTATAGTGTGTAGAGATATACTTTACTATATTATGCATCAACATTATGTTAAATTACAACATTTAAAGCAATAAATTTATTTTCTAAGAAATAATAAAAATTATATTATTGTAGTGGTAAATCTTTAGAAATAAATTGTTTTTTGTTACAGGTGTACAATTATGTATTTGCATTGTATGTTGTTTGGGATAATTAATTTTTTATTTAAGTGTAAGAGACATTGTATTAAGTTCAAAGAATTTTGCAGTAATGTAATACCAGATGTTCGAAAAAAATTTTTTTAAATTACATACACCTTTTTCTATATACACGGTATATGTTTACGACCTGATATTTTGATTTCTGTCTTTGCATGTACTCTCAATTAAAATATTAATAATAATATGCAATTTAATAGGTCGATATTCAGTGATTTGGAAATCTTCGGGATTAAAAAGGCCATTACAAAATAAAAAAACAAACTTTAGATCTAGATTACATTTTTTTTAACCCTTTTTTTAGTCCACTTGAGAGTATTGGACTTCGACATATCTCAGATAATATAATTTTGAGACTATGCGTGCTTCAGTTTTCTATTGTTCAAATACTTAATAGTTGATTAATCTATAGGTTAACTGTGTCATTAAAAATCAAAATGAGTCTTTTCCCCACCTTAAGTAGTTTCCACAAAAACGTATAGAAGTTATAAAATTGAAACTTATTAATTTATAATAGAGATTTCGACTTTAATTTAGTTGTCCACCAGCTAGAATAATAATGATTGGCAATTTAGACATTTTGGCCTATTAGGATTGATTATATTAAACTACAAATTTTGGAAAAGTCGGTATTTGTTAATCACTCTTGGATATGACAATTTTCGAAAACCAATGAAGAGGAAAAGGCTGTTTTTGAATAAAAAAACAGATGAATATGTAGTATAATTCAGTCACTTTGCAACTTATTTAAACTAATTTATTTAAAAAAAAAAACAAAAAGCAAAAAAATAATCATAAAACCATGTGAACATTAAATTTTCTCTATACGACCAGACAGCTTTTTGCTAAGTCTTAATTTTTAAATATGTTAATTATTACATTAAATATTTGTTAAAATCTTTTTTATTAAAATAATTTAATATAAAGCCTGTTCTTAGTTAGTAAGTAATAGTTGAAAAAAATAAAGAAAAAAAAAACTAAAATAAATCAGTTATATTGTCTACTTGTTTTAAAAAACAAAACATAAAAAAATATCCAGTTTTTCTGTATAAAACAAAACAATACAAAATATAGCTATGTATAGTAAAAACAATATTAATGAGAATTTTAGTAAAAAGAAAAATTATTTTTAAAGTACAGCTAACAATATTTTTAAATTCTTAAATCCAAATCTTGTTCCATTTATATCCATATAAGATTATATCCATATCCATATTACTACCATTTAAATCCGTTGAATCACTGTTAATTACTTCTTTGTAATACGAAAGTTCTGGCATTTCCCTCCACTCCCTAAAATGCTTATCAACATCGTTAGTTTTTTTCTGGTTTAATTGACACAGCACGAGACGAAAGGACGTATTGAAGAAATTTTAATTCGTTTTTTCAAAATAATTTTTTCTGAACACAAGTCCAATCCAAGCGTACTATTCCTAGCCCTTTGGGGGATTAATTTAAAGTACCAAGTACCTGGGGCACGATGACACGTTCACATTTTGCTTTCCCATCATCAAGTACCGGACAACTGGTGCTTCCAAGCTGTATTTTAATTCCATGATCTGGATAAATTTCATAGTATTTTTTATTTTTGTATTTGCACGAACATTTTTCTCAATCAAGGCGAAAACCCTATCTGAAAAGATAAATGAATGTCCTGGAACAGGAAATATGATTTCGACACCCTTAATAGTTTTAGGGGCTTTCATACATAACCAAAAATAACCAAAAAGTGATCATACTTAATAAGGTTGTATTTTTATTTTGCCCTCCGCAGTCATCAAAAAAGGGCGAAGAACTTGTTTATTTCCAAAATCAGTGTTACAAATTTGACAATACAGAGCAAACGATATTTTTGTTTTAACAATACAAAAAGACATTATTTCTACAGTAAGTTGATCATGTGAAGATCTTACTACTATTCCAAAAAGATAAAGTTGTCTGTTGTAATACGATGATTGATATGCTACTTCAGGCAACACCATGTTTTTTTCGGCAATCAAAATACATGGTAAGCGTATTTTATTTTTCTGCATCAAGTAATTTAAAAAAAAGTGTTTCCACTCTTCTTATGTTCATTCAAATGTCATTTTTCCCGCCATTTTTGGAAATTACCTGTTTTGTAACAAAGTAACAGCATTTTGTATTGGAATAGGTAATTTTTTATGTAAAAATCAACTATGAGAAAAAAGGCCAGTTTTGATATTAATGAGTGGGATTTGAAAAGCCTAAATGTAAATTTTTAGAATTGAATAAATTAGGTAAAAAACAAGTTTTGGATATATAAACTATATATGTACATATAATATTAACACCTATTTTCTATAAAAAAGTGATTGACATGAAAATTACAAAAATTTTCTATTTCCGAAAAGGCGCACTTTGTAATTGATAGACACATTACTAGTAACTATTCTACTTAGTGTCGATTGTTCCACCTATCGTCCAGTAGATAAAACAAATAATATCACCCACATTGATGGGAATTGCATTGTTCTGCCATCATATCTACCGGTTAGGCTATATAGAAAGTCGATATGTTTTTGAAATAAAAATATTTGCCAACTCACAATAAGTCATTTGCGTATTCAATTTTTAATAACAATTGTAATTTTGCTTATAAAATGAAATTATATGTACATACTTCAGAATGGAATTTTTTTTTTCTAATTTAATTAAACTACATCCCAGGTTTTGATATAAACTGTTATTTCACATTATTATACTACATTGCAGATTATTATTATTGTATAAAAGATTGATAAATCATTTTGTGTTTTACATTTTGGAAGTTTCTTTTGCACTCCCGTTCAGATTTCACTAGGCTAACAAACAACTAAAACATCAAATATATGTATATATTTTTTTAATACCTCAATTTAAGGAAAATAGATTTCATAAAATGAATCATAACATTTGAGTGGATTAAAAATCCATATAGTGAAGTTTTTTCTTCATGGAGCCTCCTTTAAAATTCTGCAGATAATTTGATCTTCAGTTACTTACAATTATTTACAGCTACTTATGATTTTATTTTGATGCTCGTCACCGTGCAATGTGGAAGATGGAAAATGAATTTTATTAAATAACGTTTCAGATGAGAAAATGTCAAATATTTAAAATAAAATAAACAAAAATGAAATGTACATACATAGTATAGTGTATACATTTCTTAATCTCTCTGATGATGGAATGACAATGAGATTTAGATAATTTGTGTCCTTTTGAGCTTTTCAATAATATATCAAACTTCACCTCCACTAAACTATGGTGCTTTTATGTTGTATTTTTTTTAATTAGCTAACAATGATAATTCTGCAATTAAATATATACCCACACCAGGTTGTTGTACATTTGATGATTGCTGTCAATTTTTGTGTTTTATCTTAACAGTTGAGAAATTAGCATTTATTTCGCCAATTGGGCTACTCAGAAGAATTTCTACAGGTGCAAATTATGAACTCATCATCCACTGAAGCTCATTATTAAATATTCTTGTGATTTTGAAGTACTCAAAAACTTAAAATCATCTAAAATTAAATTTTTAAATGAACAAAAATGTTTAAATTAAATTATAAATAAGTTATGTTCACGAATATTTGTGGTATATTTTATTACTACTTTTTCTAGAGAAAAAAATTTAAAATTTTTGTACGTGGTGTTTATTTTGTTGTATTTTTTTTATTTTTTATTCCTATATTTTTATATATTATAGTTATTTGAGAAATTAATTGGCATTTTACATAAAAACTACTGTTTTTTTTTTACTAGACTATCAGCGCTGATTATAACAGAGATTTAAGTTGCCTTAAAGCACTTTTGCTGTTAAATTTGATTTAAGATGGCTTAAGTTCTGTCAAAACTTAACGAATCTTAAATTCAACAATATGGACTTCACAAAACTTTAACTAACTTAAATTGTCTCACTTGGGCTAAAAAATGTTTGATTTTGAGCTACCACACGGTTGTTCAGTGATTTGGCAACTCTGCTTTACAACAGCCTATTATTACCGTTGCAATAATGAAAAAATGAGAATAAAATTAATATATTCAGTCAAAGAGAAAGAATCAATAAACTAATATTTAATATCAAATCAAGTCATTACTCAATCAATTTTAATATTATTTATTTTGATAAAATATTTTATATTTAAATAAATTAATTAAAATCAATTATATTTAAAAATACATTTTGAATTAATATAAATGATAAAATAATGGCATTTCGAAATTTAAATTTTGATAAAATTGAATTCAGAAGACTTTTTGATACGAATTTCAAAAATTTTATGGATTCAAGATTTCAATTATATTTTAATAGTTTTGGTGTAAATCGTCGTAAGTAAATTGTAGAATTTTAAATTAAATTTAAATATTTAATTTATTTAAAATGTAACTATTAAAGTTAATTTGATTCATTTAGAAGTAACAACCTTATTTTTTTTTCTAAATTATTATTTGATCCACCTGTTCTTTTATTTATTAATTTTATTTAAATAAATAACTTTCAGGTATAATCTGGTACTTAATTACAGATTTGACTTTAAAAGTTAATTATTGTTATAAACATTTTTTTTATTGTTATGTTTTTATTATTTTAGGTTTTACTTGTACTTAACCATATATGGATAAAATACCTATAATTAAAATAATTTAATGTGAAAATAAATTCAAAAAACCAAAATTTTATTACCTAATATTGTTGCATGAAGAACTTATATAAAGTTGAAAAAATCCATTTTAAATATTAGTCTTAAAATCAAATTAAAAGTTATAACATTAAATAAAATCATTTTTATTTATTATAAAATGTCAAATTTATTTAAAAGAAATATAATTAATTTTATACCCGTAGCTTCACCACCATATCCAGAATCAATTGAATTGAATTTACCATCAAATAATAATATTATACAAAATAATATAAAAGAATGGTACTTAATACAACAGGAAACAACAAAAATTATTTTAATTATAAATAAATCAAATATATTAATTATAAATAATGATGAAATTCAATTATATAATAGAATTAAATATCAAAATAATAATATAATATATTATGGACGTATAATTAATATATCAAATGATCGTATTGAATTGGAACAAGAATTAAGAAAACGTTTAACAAATATTGTTAAAATTAATACAATTTTAACAAATTCAAATGAAATATCAAGTGAACAATCATTAATTACATCAACATCTGAAATTGTACATTC
Organism: Argyra leucocephala; assembly: GCA_963942445.1. Classification (NCBI taxonomy): domain Eukaryota; kingdom Metazoa; phylum Arthropoda; class Insecta; order Diptera; family Dolichopodidae; genus Argyra; species Argyra leucocephala. The sequence continues at coordinate 38,167,245 of OZ012680.1, read as the reverse complement.
ATCTTTTGTACAACAACAACATTCAATTAATAATACAAATTGGTTTCTTGTACAATTTGAACGTAATGAAAATAATTGTATTGTACATTCAATAATTGATATGACAAAAATTTGTTGGAATATGCAAATATTTAGACAATCAATTAATCAAGAAATTTATTTTATTGATAATGATGATGGTGATAATATTAGAAGAAAAGCTATAATATTATATGCTTCAAATAATCGTAATGAAATATTAAATCAAATGAGTTTATTAACATCTTCAATATTTAATTTATCATTTAAAAATTCTGAAAATAATAAAGGATTTCCATCATCATGGCTTCTGATACAATATAGTTCTGATGGTATTGAATTTATATATTCAATTATAAAGGAATCAAAAATAATTTATAAAAGAGAAAATTTATATCCAGATGTTGTTGCATTTATTAAAAATGAAAAAAAAAATTTACTTTATCAAGCTGTCATATTAAAAAGATCAATACAAAAAGATGATTTAGAATTTGAATTGGAAAATATTCGAACAAATTCTTTATGGACATTATTTCCATTAGATGAAAATAAATTGATATCAAATACTTTTTATAAAATGGTAAGTTGTAAAATTATTAAATATGTACAGATATATAGATATATGTATAGATTCAAATTTATTAACAGATTACAGATTAGGAATTTACTGTGTTAAATGTGACAGTTAAATTTCATAAATTTTTCTGAAATTTCGATTTTTATAAATAAATATTTTTTTACAATAATTAAACTGTTCAGACAATAAAATAAAATATGACCTGGCCCAGAATTTTTACAAACATGCAAATTAGTATGAAATACATTGTATAGTCAATAGGTTTTTGTTAGATGCAATATACATTATGAAATAATAAACTCACTATGATTATATTATATATAAATTATTAAAAAAAAAATTATTTTTACTTTCAGGAACGACGAAACTTTACAAATAACATGAGTGTTGAATATTTAAATTTTAGTCGATCAACTCAAACAGATTTTTATTATCCAATTGAAGCTCCATTAAATGTTGATGTTGGAACTGATTGCAAGAATCAGGTACATATAATTATGTTTATTGAATTAATACTGTATATTTTTCGGATATTTTAAGTCCACACCATGGCTATTTTTGAATATCTGTATAGTAAAAAAAAATCTACAGAAATCAGTAATATAATATGTATGTATATAACTTTTTAATAATTTTAGATTGAAATGTTAGAAGAGGAACCAGACTATACAGAAGAAGAATTAAAAATTATTCGAAAATTGAATGCAATGGAAGAACGAATGAATGAAGAAAGTCATATATTAAGAAATGCATTTTATAGACTTGATCGTGTTAATACAAATATGGATCGTGAAATAATGACATTAGAATATTTATTATCACTACCAGATATTATGTAAATGTAAATTTTTAATTTTAAGTATTTTTGGTTTAGTTATAAAAAAGAAAAAAACATTTTAAAATGTTTGTCATTTATAACAATGTAAAAAAAGAAACTTTTTATGTTTTTAAATTTTTAAACAATTTTAAAATAAAATCTAAAATGTATGTTGAAATGTAGTATGAATGTATTTTAATTTGAATTAAACTATTCGATCTGCTTCCACTACTTTTTCAGATTTTGTGCACTTATTCAACTTGAAAAAAAATTAATGCTTCACAATTCATTAGCAATATCTATATATTTAGTTGTTATAACAATTTGTGTTATTAATAAGTTTTGTAGTTTATATACATTGGAAACATTCAACACGATTAATGAGTTTTGTAAATGTATAAATAAAATATTAAAATGTATATATAAATATAATCTTCTATTTTTAACTTAATAATAACAAAGAAATAATCTTAAAATTTAAATATTCTAGTTTTAACTGTTTGTACTACTTCCTTTTCCCTTTTTTTATTCGTTAGCTGTATTTAGTATTTTAAAGTATTTTTATTTTAAGTTTACGTAGTTTGTAGTTAAGCGACTTAGGAGAATTTAATGAAATAATACTATATTGGTCTATCGACATTCATTAATAAGAGGTATAAAAAAGTAAAAAGGAAAAACACATCTGAAAAGAGAAATGCAGTGGCTTGCCTATGCATCGAAAAATCAAATAGTTTATACTGGCATTTGATCATATGCTGAGAAGGGGTTAAAACAGTTCTTCATGCTTCAAATTTCAACAAGTCAGTATTCTGGAAGGTATTAATGGGCCAAGTATTACCAAGTATAATTCAAGCAATAAAATGTGTTGATGATTTAAAATTACTTTTCCACCGAAATTGTAACAATTTTTTTTAAATGAGAAAATAATTATATTACATTAGTAGGGGATTCAGTATTTCTGAATTATCCAAAATTAAAAATAAATTCAATTTTTTTTTTCAATCTATTTTTTTATTTTTTTTTCTTTTATTTTTACATACATTTCAATATTTCATAAATTTTTATGGTTAAATATTTTGCTTTTATCAATATACATACATACATTTTTATATTATGTATATATGTATATATAAATTCTTATATATAAATTGTGAGATTATACAAATTTTGTAATTTAATTACATATTTTAAAAAAACAAATAAAATACAAATTAATTCAAAAAATATTTATTTTTTTTTACAAAAAGGATTTTTGGTTATTATAATATAAAAATTTAAATGACCCGATTAAATATTCTTGTCTTATTACACTTGTAAATTAATTTATAAACGTTAACAAAAAAAAAAAAAACAATATACAAAATTTATCTGAGTCCCAATATTCAATAATACAGACAATTAATTGAAACGTTAAAAATAATAATTAATATTTATTATAATAACCTTCTCTTGGAATCGAAATGTGATTTTTTAAAATTTAAATCAGATTATAGAATAAAAATTCAGTTTGTAAAATCTCTGTGTCAAACTCCCATTTCGACCAATTTGGCATAATTTTTTTACTTTGACAAAAAAAATTTCAATCCTAGATGCAATTCAATTTCTTAAAACTGCTTGTGATCAAATATTACCCTCAAAAATTGTAAAAAGTTTTCTAAAGTGTGGATTTAAATTTGATACTACAATTACTGAGCTAGAAATGAATAATCAAAATGAGCAATCAATATTAGAAATACAGAACTTAATAGATTCAGCATTTGGTGAAGCCATTTGTTCAGCAAGAAATCACGCTATGTAGATGACAATGTTTTTACAGAATGTAATTCAACAAATTTAAGTGATATTATTGAAGCAACTGTTTTGCCGATCCCAGAAATTTTAGATAGTTACGAAGAGGAGGACGAAGAAGAAATTGAGCCCGAAATTAGCACTGCAGAGGCTCTAAAGGCAATAAAATGTTTAGATATTTATAATGATGATTTATATACTTTGGTTGCGAAATCGAAAATCACATTTATTACAACAAAAGCAGCTGAAAGAAAGATGAAACAGAAATGTATTACGGATTTTATGAAGAAAGACTGAGTTACTTGCAATTGATTTTTTTTAATTTTTTTTTATGGTCATATAATTTTTATTGTGTTTTACACGCTTGGAATAGTACAATGTTTTATAATTTTGTTATGTTATTAGTTTTGTTATATGTATGTGATGAATTTTTTATAAAAATGAAATAAAATGCAATAATTTTTTGTTTATCTATTAAAAATAACTTTAACAAATTTTTTCCTCTTATTTTAACTTCCCTATAAATTTTCTACAATACAAAATTCTGTAAAACGGAAATTTATATTGGTCCTGTGAGATTCCGTCTTAGAGGGTTTTCACTGTATATATATTAATATATATATTAAATTCTTTTTGGAACTCAAGCATTTTACGATTTTACGTTTTCCAAAATATTACTTATATATTTGCCAAACATCTTTTTGGGAAGTGTTTCATTATGCCAAACGACCGATAGCCAAAATCACAAATTATGTCAAATAGAAATAGGAGGAAAAGGTGTATTTTATTTAAAGAATATTAAGCCAAATGTCGTTTTGCAATTTAGAGTTTACACAAATCTTTTCATTTTTAATTAAAAAACAGTTGAGAGTTGAACATAATTACATAATTTCTTGATTAATTTGACTTCTCGAAAATAATTGTTGTGTTATTGATTTTGAACACTCAGATAAACTGTATAATGTTATATAAAACAAAGACGTAATAATAATAATTAAATGAAAAAGCACACAATGAATGATATTATTATTATTAGATCTTAAAATTACATTTCCTAAATAATTGTATATTTTTATTCCACTATAATTTAGGTACATTTTTTTTCAACAATAATTGTAAACTGTATATAATACAAAAACCTTAAGAAACAGTCTAATTGCTTAATAATTAATAAATAATTTGTGATTATATTAATTTTTACTGGATTCAGCAGAATTTTTAATCTAATGAAATCTTTTTGAATTAGTGTCTCTTAGGTAATTGCATTATATTAAGTTTACCCCCATTGTATTTGATTTTTTCTTTTTACTTAATTTTCTACTCAATTGTTATTTAATTCTATTTTCTTTATTTTTGTATTTTTATGTAAAAAAAAGGTTTTTTTTTTTTATTATTTATTGCAAATTAATTTTTTTATATTACTTTTTTTTTTATTGTTGTATTATACAAATAGTGTGAATTATTAATTTTATGAAATTAATCTAATTTGATTTTAAAGAAAAAAATAGAAATTTTTTCTTAGGCCTGTTTGGAGGGAAAATACCACGATGAGAAATTTGATTAAAGTTGAATCTATAAATAAATTCAAATTTGAAATTTGAATAAATAAATTCAAATTTAATTGAAAATTTCTAATAAGAATAGATAATAAAGAGTACCAAAGATTAAAGTTGATGAGAATTGTAAACAAAAAAGTTTGTATTAATTAATTTATTCGTGAGTAAGATTCTGTGTGGTTAAAGCTAATTTAGTTTTTGATGATTGACAAATTTAAATTTATTGGATTTAATATTATTTTCTCAATTGTACCCACTAACTATATTGTTAAGTTTATTTATTATCTCATTTAAATTAATCTAATTAATTTAAAGCTGACTTTTTATTTGTTAAATTTATTTTGTTTGAAGCAACCGGCAAATTATAGTATAAAACAAAACAATAAGTATAATGCCATCCTAAAACCGATTTGATTCTGCAAAATTAAACAATGCAATTTTTATCAATATTTTAAATTTTTGGCATAAAATGAAACGAGTAATATTTTTTTGCCAGTATTTATTTTTTTATTAATTTTTTGATATACAAACTAATTTGAGAAATTCTTACTATTAATCAGCAATTAGGCCTTCTTAAATAGCATATGACTCCGTTTTATTTATACTCTCAAATTTAATAAATTTTTTTTTAGTTATAATGAAAGAAAAATTCAATTAATGTTATGGGAATTTCGAATTCGGAATCTTTTGATTAGTAGTCAGATAACATAACCACTAAATTATGTACATAAATCAACCTGTATAGTTAAAATTAAGACTTATTTATTATCCATCAATAGTGTGAAATTAAAGAATTAAAAAAACATTTTTCCTTATTTTCTTAATAAAAATTAATAATAGAAAGAAAAAAATATCAAATTGGTGGTGTTAGCCAATCACAACATTTATTGCAAATTTTCATATCTGCAGAGAGAAACAAAATTAAAAGCCAATTTAATTGATCTGAAAATGTTAGTTAATTACAACTCAAATTAATATAATTTAATTTGAATTATATTCATAATTTGTTTTTTTTTAATTGTTTTGATTTACTTAGTTTTTATTAGAAAATTTGTGTCATTATAATTTTAACAATATACATCACAAGTATTTTAATGACATTTAAATAGAATACCGTTTGTTTAAACATAATTTTGACAATTCAATAACAAGTTTAAAGTCATGTAGCATAATTTAATAGTAAAAACAAAAACATAAGCATAAAAAAAAACTAAATGAAATTTATAATATGGTAAGTATATTAAATCATTAATTAATAATTAATTAACAATTAATTACTTAAGTTAAAATAATTTAAAAAGTATGTTTTAATTTTAAACAATTTAGATAGACATGTAGAACACACAAATTAAACAATTACATCTTTTCCAATTGTGTAATTCAAAATATTTGCAACAATAATTGCAATTCAAAATATTAATTTTTTTTTAAATTTAAATTTTATATCATCGCAGTGAAATCTATTTTACTTAAAATAAAAAATAAAATTTTGTGAATTGAAATTAATCACTTCTGAATTTACAATTTGAAAGTGAGTTAAGCTAGAAATTGTTAAATGTAAAAATTGAAAAAAAGAAGTCCACCGAGTATCAAAAAAATGGAACATTATGGCAAAAATTTCTTATAGTTATAGTTGTCAATTGACTAATTCGAGTTGTGACATACTTTTATACATAATTAGTCTTTAGTAGTCTAGTAGTGGATTTATTTCTCTGAATTGGCGAATTCGAAATGTTTCTAACTGATGACAACTCAGTTTCAATTGAAAACATATACACAAATCAAAAATAAAATTAAATTAAATTTATTTGTTTTTAATTTATAATTTAAAATTTTGTATTGTTTATTGACCAAATTTAAATTGTCAAAGAATTTTCCATTTGGTGTCATGGGGAATTATAATTAGTGTTTGATTAAGCGAATACTAATTAAATATTAAAGAAAGTCACATATATATTTTTTTTTTTTTTTTTTGATAAATAATTCATTGTATGAATAATATGTATATCCATTTTATATATTCACCACTGTACAAATGTGTTGAATTATATTTTAAAAATACTATAAATTTTGTCAAAATTAATAGAAAAAATGTATAAATAATAAAATATAAGCAAAATACACACCTATCTACGAAATAGCCTCATATTTTATATTTAAATTAATCGAAACAATGGAATTTTTGTTTTTGTTGTTTTTTTAATTTCAATTTTATTAAAATTAGGAATTCATAACAATACCCAGAGGCGCTTTTATGATTATGAATCAATTTTTTTTTATTATGAAATTTTTCTGACAATCTCTATACTCGACAATGTGTGTCATAATAATAAATTAGAAAATGAAATTTGCATCGAGTGAAAGTTAAAGGAAATTTATTATTATTTTTTGTTTTTTTTTTTGTTTCCTAAAAGAATTGCTAATGTAGTCAATCTCTCCTGTAATAAAGTCATAATATTAATATTTTAATTCAATATCTAAGCAATGAAATGTTCTTTATGAAGAACTTAAATTCGCTACATATATTAATTAATTTTGAATTAATTAAATAAGTTTTTTTTTTATGTTTTAATATTTTTAAATAATTATTTTTTTTTGTTATTAATTTAAAAAATATAAAAATTATATAATAATGTTATAAATTTATCAATATACATAATATAAAAGTTAAATCAATTGCAATTTTTTTTTGTTTTGTGTTGTTTTTGATTAAATATTGCAAAATAAAATCGAATTTAAGTGTTATATAATTAATGCACATTTTTAATTATAATTTAAAATAAATATTTTCGTTTTATTTTTTTATTGTTGTTGTTGTTTAATATAGTTATTATTTTTTATTATTATTGTACATTTTTACTATTTTTAAATTTTTTTATTTCTGTAAAATTTAATCTAAGGTACAATTTTTTTTTTAACAATTTATCAATAATAATTATACATAATAATACAATAGTCATAAAATTATTTTAAATATTTAATAACAATTATTAATTCTTCTGTTTTGTTTGTTGTAATTTAAGATTTTTCTAAAAACAAAAAAAAAAATATTTTTTTTTTATACTAAAAACAAAAAAACAATGCTTTTGTATATATATGTTAAGTATTTAATTAACATTTGCATAAATAAATAAATATTTATAAATATTTATAATACATAATATTTTAATTACATAATTAATAGTTAAGATTTGTGTTGCTGTTGTTATTTAATTTAAATACATAATATAATAATTTAATAAAGTAAAATTTTAATAATGATTTTTTTTTGTTTATTTTTTAATGTTTTTTTTTTTTTTTTTTTTTTTAGAACACTAGATTAGTACATATAGGTTTGTCTCATATATATAAAGTGCACTTTTTATTTTATTTATTATAAAATGATTAATTAATAGTTTAAATAATTATTAAAATTATTTATTGATTAAATTGGAGGAAAGAATATAAACATAATTTGAAAATAAATTAATATTCAATTTTTAGAGATTAAAAATTTGAATAAAAAAGTGAATACAATATGTCAATTCTTCTCTTATTAAATTTTAAATAAATTAATCAAATAAAATAATAAAAAAAAACTTAAAAACAATTTTTAAATGCATTTTAACAAATAATTTTAAAATTTAAATTTTTTATTATAATAAAGTTTAATTTAAAAAACAAATATTCTAAATTTTAGAATTTTTCCTAAATGTTAAATATAATTTTACAAAATTGAAGCAATTTTAATTACTTTTATTATGTTTTTAAAATATTCTAGATAAAATACACTAGATTTAATAAAAGACAAAAACAAAATCATAATATTAAAAATTTAATACAAAATAACTAAATGTGAGTATTTTAACAATGAAATAAATGTTTTTTTTTTAATATGGCCGAAATATGACTAGAAGGTCAAGGTCAAGAGCTCGACCTTCTCAGGTCGTTCACAGCGCAGTACGATTCAAGGAAAATTACATATTATTGCCATAATAATTGGCCTTTTAGTAAATTTAAGAGCAATGCTTAAAAATTCTCTAAACAGAGAGGAACATTGTTATTTAGAGCACATTCTGATCATCCCATCAATACTAAAATGTCCAATTTCTGTAGCTATAAATATTCCGATGTCGAAATTAAATTATAATGAAATTATATCAATATATAATAAAAACAATAGCGAAGAATAACGAATATGAGGAGAACATCATCATTTAGGTATATAGTTCGTGGGATTGTTTTTGCCATCTTTTTTTGGAATTGGATGAACTGGCGCAACTTTCCATTGACTGGGAAATTGAGCAGTGGAAAAGGACAAATGAAACAAGTTCCGCCGTGGTTTCGAAATAGCGAAGCCGGTTTTTTTTTTAGGACAGTGCAATCTCTGATTGGGGATATTCTTCTAAGATTTTAGAAGTAACTTGCGTTTCACTAAGTGCCAAAACTGCTGGATTTTCGAACCGAAGATAGGCTTCAATTGCCTGAAAACTCGTTAATAGTTCACGAATATTGCAAAAATTTAGTTTAAACAGTAAAATAAAGCTTAAGTTATACGGCAGTTTTTAACATGCCTGTTCAAACTTCGATACTGAGCCCGATGCAAAAAAAAAAAAAAACAAATATATTATGAAGATAATATTGAAGTTTTCTTCTTAAATTTAAAATTATATAATATTCAATATTGTAATATTTTTTTTTTAAATTAAAATATCCTAATTAATTTTTTATCATTTGAAAAAAAAAGTAAATTTAAAATTGATTAAAATTTTGTTTCAATTAAGTCTATTGTAAATTAAAAAATTTAATTCAATAATTTTTAAAATCGTATTTAATTAAAAAAAAAACAAAAACAAATTAATGTACACGTGGCACTGAATATCATTTCATTGCATATTAAATTATACCAAAAGTTCTTAGAACTAGAATTGTATTTTTAAATTATTTAATTTAAAAATTTCTATTCTACAGGTACATAAATCCAATTCACTCTTTTTTTCTATATTAATTAATTAATTGTTATGCTAAAGAAAATTAAAATAATAATAGAAATTTAAAAACAAAAATTGTTTTTTTTTTTTTTTTTTTTCAATATAAGAAAAGTACAAACCACATCCGTCTAAAAGTCTAAAAGTTATAAAAAATTTATATTATAAAATATAAAATTAAAAATTGCAGTTAACTTTTAAATACTTATACAATTTGATTTATGTAGAAAAGATTAAAAATTAAATAAAAAATAAAAAATAATAAAAAAAACAAATTAATAACTAATTTTTTTTCGTAATTTTAATGAAAGCGATGATTGTTCTGGTATTTTAGAGACCCTTGAACATGGCATTGTATTACTACCATTTCCTAATACACTATTAGTAGTTGTATTGCATCCAGAAATCACATTATTATTATTATTGTTGTTTTGAATATTTGATACATACATTCGTCTTGAAAGTGATGTATTTCTAATTAGATTATTTGAGCTAGCACCACTTGCAGTTGTTGGTGTTGTTCGGTTTTCTGTATTATTGTTATTGGTATCATTATTATTATTATTATTATTATTATTATTATTGTTATTATTATTGTTATTATTGTTATTATTATTATTGTTATTATTATTACTGCTATTATTATTATTATTATTATTATTATTGTTATCATTAGTTATATTATTATTATTAACATTAGTATTATTACTATTGTTAATATTTGCTGTTTTTCTTAATAATTTTGTATTATATTCATCGCATTTCTCTTTGTCAATACGTGTACTACTAAGTGAACGTTTAGCACGTTTAAAACTATTATTACTTAAACCAGCAACTGGTATTGATGATGTATGATGATGTTGTTGTGTTTGTTTTTTATCTTCATTATCGTTATTATTATTATTATTATTATTGTTATTATTATTATCATATTGATTTGTTGCATGTTTTTGATTTAATTCTAATGAAATGCTATCACCATCATCTAAATTATCATCATTAAGAATTTTTTCAATAGGATTTGAATTATTATCAATTATATTATTATTTGTTGATGTTGATGATTTTGTTGAACAATTTGATTTATTATTATTATTATTATTAATAATATTAAATGTTGATGAAATAGGTATTGATGAAATTGTTGCCGTTACAGATGTTATTGCTGATGCAGTACTATTAATATTATTATTATTTGTTCCAGTACAAGAACTATCATGATATGATTTTTCTAAACTAACTGATGTTCTGACACGTGCCTTTGATCTACCACGACGTAGGGTCATATGATGTATACCAATACGTGATGATGTTTTACCACTTTCATCACGTACAATTGGTATTTTACTTTCTGATATTGATGTTATACAATTATTATTACTATTATTACTACTACTAGTATTTGATATTAATTGATTATTATATGTTTTTGTTTGTTTATTTAGGCTACTAAGCGTTGGTGCTGTAATGTCATGATGTACAATTACAGATGGTGACGTTGTATTAATCGTTGTTGGTGCTGTTGTTGTTGTTGATGATACTGATACTGTTGTTGAATTTATAGATGATATTGAATTATGTGATTGATGTTGTTGTTGTTGCTGATGTGGTTGTAATTGTTCAGTTTTTCGTGATTGCATCAAATTCATTCTAAATTTATTTTATATATTAAAATTTTATTAATAAAAAAAATGTTTGATAACAAATTGTTTCTTTTTTTTTTATTTGATTTATAAGTGTTATAAAAGTAATAATTTATTTAATATTTTTACATAATAGAATAAAATTAAGATAAATTAATTTATTAAATTTACTAAAAATTTTCTGGGCAATAAATATAAAGTGCACAAATTAAATAGCATGCCAATAAATTGAAATTATCATTTTTGTTAGCTAATATAAATAAAAGCATGCAATTAAAATAAAAAATATAGTTACTAAATATGTTTATGTACTTTATTAGAGTTACAATTTTTTATAAATATTTAATTTTATTTTTTTTTTAATTAATTTTGTTTGTTTTTGTACATTGGTTTTGTAAATTTAATCAGAATAACTTCATATAATAAGATCTTTAAAAAATTAAAGTCGAACTTGTACAAAATGTTATAACATGTGTAATGTAATGCACAACATAAGGTCTTACGAAAAGAAAAGTTGAAAAATAGTGAAATTCCTTATTTGTTTTACTAAAGGAATAATAATAGAAATTTTGAAATGTATAACAATAATAAAATAATTAAAAAAAAACATTCAAAAACGGTTAAAGAACAGAGAAACGGTTACTGTTGAAAATTAATAAAATGTGATTTTATTGTGTTTCTTTCTTTTATGTAAATTAAAAGTAGCAAGAACTTAAATTGAATATTGCAAATATTTGCTATATTAGAACTGTTTTTTTTTTTTTTTTTCAATGAGTTAAGTGCCTTTATTTAATTTAGAAGACGTTTGAATGTAGACAAGTGCATAAAATAAAATAAATTTATGATTTTCTACTAAAATAATTTGGTGGAGACATACGATATATATATATATATATATATATTTTTTTTTTGAGCTAAGTATTAATTCTTGCCTTGAAAGTGTTCTTGCTGTATTCATTTTATGAAATTTACAGAATTAACCAATTATTATTATTTAATATTTATTTTAAAATATATAACTTACAAGTTTAATATTTAAAATATTTCGAATATAATTTTTATTTCTTTTTAGAATAAAAGAAGAATATTTTTTTAAATAATAATTTAGAATTTATTTCCTTAATTCTCACTGCATATCATCTAAGCTTACGAGATCTGGATGATCTGTAAAGCAATACATATTATATAATTAAAATAATTAAATTTAAAACTAAAAAAAAATAATTTAGAATATAATGTGCTTTATGTATTAATAATTAATATTATATAAATAAAATAATATGAATATGTATATAATTGTGTTGTGCACAATTAGTAAGTAATTTTATTAATTTCCGAAGTTAGTTCAGTTCTGTTGGCCTCGAATATTATAAAATTATTGATACTCTATTTACAATCTATTGGAGGGTTATTTCGAAAAAACAAAAAAAAAATGTAATCTAAATGTTTAAATCAAAACAGTTTTTTTTCTGGTAACTCAGAATTTTTTTTTATGTGTGCATGAATTCCTAAAGACCATTGAATGAAATTTTTTCTGCAGATAAAAGTTCAAAATTTCAATCAATGAAAATTTGGCAATTCGAATTTGATTTTATAATACCGTTATAACACTCAATACGTGAAATGAAAAAACCTAAAATTTTTTGTTTTGTTTTTTATTTTACTGCAGCCGAAGACACAATATTTGAATATTAAGGAACAGGAATTTAATAAAATATTCTAAAAAGCAAATTCAGTATCAAATTTAAACAATTTGACACTTTTGAACAATGATCAATATTTTAAATAAAGTCTATATTATATTTTACTGTACTCTTTCATTTTTACTCTCGTCTTACATTTTTAACAGAAAACATTTTTTACTACTCCTACATACATATATATATTAAAAGTTTGTGTTTGCCACTGCAGTAAAATTAAAAATTTATATTTTTAACGTATTTATTGTTCGTATCGCTATAGTTGCGTAATATAGATACTTTGAATTTTAATTGAAATCAATGTCGTACAAAGTCTGTAAAGTGTGAATATGGGCATTTATCATGGATTTTTAAGTAATAGCATACTGCTTTCATCAATGCTTCTATGCATAATATGTGACAGTTTTTATTAATAATAGTATAGATAGTATAGATAAAATATCCCATAGTATAAATTACTCTATTGTCTAAAGTTATGTATCTATTGATATTAATATAACTTACATAAATGTGTCATATTTTTAGTTTAATTAGTCTGATAAGATATATTGTTTTATTTGAAATATTTTTAAAATATTCGAAACATATATAATTGTAACATTTGAGTGCTTATGTATATAAGACCAACAAATTATTTCGTATTTGAAAAATCGTATTTATTTATTGTATAAATTAAAAACTTATTCTGTCATTACTAGTATGTCACAACTCTGAGCAACTAGAATTGAGTTGAGCCACTCACTACAAGTGACTCAAAAAATGCATCTAAAAATTAAATTATGAATATTAAATATGTATAAGTAAATTGTAAATAAATGTATTTTGTATATATATATATATATATTGTATTTATATACTATTTTATAAATCGTGCAAATAAATTATAATTATTATAAGAGGGTAATTTTTATAAAATCCATTCCAAAACCTTTGTATTAAAAAAAAAAAATAATATTTTTAACAAAATAATTATTATTCTGACAAAAATTAATTATATTATCAGTATATTCTGAATTTATTACAAATTTGTCGAATCATTTCCACTCATAGTATAATCCCAGAATTTAAAACGAAACCATAGTTTGCTTTTATTTTACCAAATAATTGTACTCAAAAATAGGTTTTTTTGCTAATCAAAATAAATTAGTAAAATAAAAAAGTAGTAAAAAAAAACCAGAGTTTTTCCCCCCATTTCAATTGAATTTGGTTAAACATGGTAATTTAAAAATTTATTTAATACTTTATAAACAGAAAAAAAAAATTAATCCTGAAAAGAAAATAAAACAATAAAAAAACATACCAAATGATGAAAACATACCCAAAAAAAATTAAAACATAAAATATAAAACAAATAAAAAATAATTAAAAACATATTTACATTTTTAAAAAATATTAAATTTTATTTAAAAATTACATCCAAAAATAGTTTTTCATTTACATATAAAATATTTTAACAATTCAGAAACAAAAAAAAAAAAAAAACGAAAACTAAAAACAAGATTTAATTTATTAATTTTTTTTTTTAGTTTTTGTTTTGTAATTCTCAAATATTTAATAACTTTGTGACAGCCGTAACAAATTAAATAAAATATTAAAATAATTAAAACAAAAAAAAAAAAATATTAGACTAATAATTCGTAATATAAATTAGAAAAAATAAATAAATGGGATTTTCACTGAGTTCTGTATAAAAAAAAAAGTCTTTGATTATAAGGACACATTTTTTTTTGTATTTATTTAGAACCTAATAAATTGCCAGAGACTGCAAATAACTATTATCAAACAAATTTTCTCAAAAATATCAAATATCTCAATTTTTATCTTTTTCTCTTTTATTTAATAGTTATGAAAATATTTTTATTTAATAGTTATGAAAATATTTGTATTTTTTCCGATTAATAATAACTCTTATGAAAGTGTTGTTTGGAAAAACACATTATATAGCGTTAAAACAAAAATTTGTATAATTGTTGCAAATAGTTCAATATTTTTCTTTTAATTTTACTAAATATGCTTAACATACAAATGCAACGCGTGTCGAGTATAAATCATCGGAAGAAGTCTGCAAGTAGTAGACGAAATACACGTAGTATCTGTTTTATGAGCTACTTTCACTTTCTAATTGTAAAGCTATTTCAAAACGTATCTATTTGAAATCTATAGTTTTAAACATCTATTTCCATTCAACACGTATTCCAGATCCCCACTGCAAATGCAAACAAGGGCGCTAAATTTGAAGGTATCAAAATTAGAACACCATTCTACTTTTAGGTATTATTTTGTATATTTACAAAAATTTTACAACTGTACGTCTACTTTTATACAAATATTTAAATTAGAATACAATGAGAAAGCCTATTCATATTCAATACAAAAATACAAACATTTTATCCAAATGTTTTTTGTACTTCTTAAATACTTCGTATTTAATTGAAAAAACAATATTTCAGTTAAATTACATACAAATTAAGGCACATGAAATACCGAATACTACCCTGTGTATTTATAAAAATAATTTTCTATTCAAAAATATTGAAATTTAACATAATTGACTTTTTGATATAAATAAAAACATAGAAAGAGAGATACCCAAAGGATATTTTCTTACTCTCTTCCATTGTTTCTGCATTTTTTTTAACACACAAAACCTAATTATTTGTTATAAATTGTAATTAATAAAAAAATTAATATAATTATTATTGATATATGTATGTACATTCGTTTGTATTAAAAAAAGTTCTAATTATAAGAGAAGTACATAAATTAATATTAACTGAAATATTTGATAAAATTAACTAATTGTAAAAAATTTTGAAGAAATTAATTTGAACAAAAATAGACGTACGACACAATTTAATCTTTAAAACAAGAATTGGACATAAAATAAATCAATTTTGAAGCATTTCATACTCTCAAGTAAAAAAAATTATATTATATATATGGATTATGTATATATACATGAGTCCATACATATATATATATTTTTCATTGTTTCGATTTAAGATTTAAGTATTTAATTTTATTTAAATTTTAATTAATAATAAGCTTACAGACTCTCGTGAATCCCATTACTCCGTAATTTAAATCATTTTGTTTTTTTTTTAGAAACTTATTAAATTTAACATAATTTATTAAAATATTATTTATATATTTCGAAACAAAAAAAATTCTAAACAATTTATATAGATTTATATAGTTTAATTTTTTTCTTATTATTATTAGTACATTATTACTTAAATAAACGTCATTATTAAATTTAATTTAAAAATTTAAATACAATTTAAATTTAGTAAAACAAAAAACATAATAAATAGAAATATAAAATAAAAAGAACAAAAATCAAATAGGAAAAAAGAAATAACAAAACAAAGAAAAATTTAATAATTTTCGAAATCAGTGTGTGTTACACTCTGTGAATAAATTTTATTTCTGTATTTTATTAAAAAAAATTATTTATTTAATTCAGCACGATGTATAATATAGCCTAGTGATTAAAATTGAAGATGCATATTACTTCCAGCAAGTAGAGTACAAACATTTTATAATGTAATAAACTAAAAAAATGTTAGTAAAATATTAGTTGTGTTCAGTAGATTTAGAACAGAATTGGAAAGACCAGTTTTGAACAATGACAGTTAACTGTCAAACACTTTAGAACCACAGAAAAATCTATTGAACATTATTTTTTTGATATTTTTGAATTTTTTTGTTCTAATTTTTGTTAACTCTCAAATTTTTTTGTTTAACTGTCCAAATTTAAAGAAAAAACAAGAACAAAAAAAGATCAGTTTTGAACTGTTTGGCACAATCTAATGAACGCAGATCAGAACACTTTTGGACAAAAAAGTTCATTTAACGGAAAATAAGGAACAGAAAAACGTGCTCTTTTTTACTTACGTTTTAGAACGTTCTAGAACAGTTTACTGAACACAACAATTAAATTATAGGTTTGTTCTTAGATTGAGGACAGAATCGCACAGAAATGTTTTGAACAATATTACAATACAACTAATTGTCAAAAACTTTAGGAGTACTTAGAACAGAAACATTTACTGTACATTTTTGTTTTTTTATCTAATATTTTGCTCTAATTTTTGTTTTCTTTCAAATTTGTTTCAATTGTCAACATTTAAAACAAAAATTGTCCAAAACTGTTATTACTTAAGTTAAGCTTAGAACTGTTATGGACAATATATTGAACACCAATGAGAAAACTTTTACAAAAAAAATTCAATTAACGAAAAGTACCGAACTACTGTTAAAAAAAAATTTTTCTTTCTATTTTATCTATATTTATTTAATAAGAAATGTCAAATTACTTGCAATTTTACTGATTAATTTTCTAGGTGTATATTAATACTTATAATCAATAATTATTGAATCGATATATAGATTAATTTAAGTTTATGTTAAGTTGAATGAATATAAATATTTCATAGAGTTCACACAAATTGATTGAAACCAATAATAACAAAATCTGCAAAAATATTTGTAGTTAACCGATTTTGATTTAAAAATTTTTTTCTAATGGATATTCATGCCAATCCATTTGTTTATAATTAACGTAAATTATTATTAAAATAAAATAAAATAAATCAAAAATATAAAGTGTATCTGATTTCGAAAATTATCTTAACACAAACAAAATAAAAAACTAAACAAAATTGTATAATTTTTTTTTTTAAATTTTTTTTCTATAAAATTAATTTAATTAAGTTATTTTTTAATAATCAATTTTTTCATAAAATTTTGTTAATTGTTTTTTGTAAAAAATAAGTAAATTGTTTTATTCTGATTTCATACAAAATAAAATCCAGATGTATATAACAATAATTAAATTTAGGAAACATAAAAATAAACATTATATTAATATTAAATTAAATTAATAATTTTTAAAATATTTTTTTTTTTTTACTTTTTAAATTAAATAATATAAAATTAACATGCCAAAATAATATAAGAGAATATAACATTTTTGGGGAGAGAAAAAAAACTAAATAAACAAATAAAAAAAAATTATTTTAAACTTATGATTAATAATTAAATAATAATAGTTTCACAATATTTTATTATCTACTTTAATTCAAATTTTCATCTAATTTTAATTAATTATTTTTTATTTTTGTAATATATAAAAAATAAAAATAAATTTTAATTTAATCGTTTTACAAAAATATTTGTAAATAAATTAAGATGGCTATTTTTTGTGCGTTTTCTGGAATGTTATTAATATGAAATATGAAATTAAAAAAGACATAATTAATAGCAATAACAATTTAAATAAATGGGAAAAAAAGGAAATAAATTATTTAAAAATACTATTATTATTGTGCCCATCTGTTCAAAACATATACATATATCGGAATTTTGATGTATTTTTGATTTTATTTTTTTTGGAAAATATAGATTAAATAGTTTTGTAAATTAATATTTAAGTGAAATTTCATGCAATTTTAGAAATAATTTTTTTCATTTCAATTGACGATTGTTTCAAATTATTTGTTTAATTAGAAATTACGTATTAATTATAGTTAAAAATATAATAAAAAATTTAATTCATAAAATATAAATTCAATATTTTATATTTGTGGTTTTTATTTTCGATAACAACGTGTATAATAAATAATAGCTGATGTATATACGAATATATACAAAATAAAAAATGTTTTCACAAACTAATATGTCAAAATAACTTTTTCTAATTTTGGCATGATCAGTCAATATAATAAAATTGGGGCGTGGGTGGATTGGTTGAAAAAAAAAAAAAAAAATTTTTAAAAACAAAATGTCGGTGGCAGTTAACGCTACACGTTTTTTGGAAATCTGTCGAAATCGACAACGCAAGATAAAAGTAGACGGCAAGATAAGAGATGGCAGGTAAAAGTATATAAAAAAAATTAACAAAAAAAATCTATAATTATTGTTTACTGTAAAATATACTTTTAAAAAAATGCCGACATTTTTTTCTACATTTAGACAGAAAAATATATTTTATGAATTTCAGCTTATATGTATCTGAAAGAGCTAATTTCCCAATAGATAAATAAAATAAATAAACTGTAAAAATTAAATTTTAAAATTATAAGATCACACAGCTGTAAAGCTAAGATCAAAAAAAAATTATTTGCTACATTTACATTTATTTTTAGTTTAATTGTATTTGTATAAAAATTAAATAAAGAAAAAAAAAAACAACTATAATTATTCATAATCGTTATCTTAGTCCAAAATAAGGAAAATAGAGTTAGTTTTATCTTGCTAGGAAATTAAAAACCACAGATATTAATTTTAAATAAATAATATATTTACTGAAAAATTATTCTTTTATTAATCCTAATAAATTTTGTACTTCTTTTTTATATCAGCTGCCACATATCATTAAATCATATTATAAAACATGATAGTGAAATATCATTTAACAAAAAACACATTAAATGTGTAATATTCATTTTTTAAAGTTGAATATAAACCAAATAAAACTTAAATTTTTTCAAAAGACAGTATGCAAAAACAGAAGATACTTATTATATTTTCTCAAAATAATTGGATACTGAAATTGAAATTGAAATTTTAAAAATGTTTGACATCATTTAAATGACAAATTGTATACTGTCAGAATAATGGAATTTTATATTGTGACTTGATGATTTTTAATCTTTAATTTTGCATTACCCCAAACGTAAATTACGCAAAAATGTTTTGGCTAAAATATGAAATGTTAGAAGAAGCCTTTTAATATTCTCATTAACATAATTAGGAATTTTAAATACAGTTAAAATTTGTTAAAATTTTATATTATAAATCAAATTTAATTTAAAAACTTATATTTGTTATGTGCTTGTTTTAACTTCTCTGAACATTTTGATTCATTGTACGCAGATTAGTGTCGTTAATTTATGACTTTTACTTCCCAAATATATTCTTAAATTTTTGATTTATTATTGCAAAATGTAAGAATAGTATTTTTTTATATTATTGTTTTGTTTCTTCTGTAATAGTAGCCGTATTATTTCACCATGTTTGTTATACCGCTATGGTACAATTTAATAATTAAATTATAATATGTATTGTAAATTTTAAAATTATACTATAAAATAAATATAATATATTTGTTTATATATAAAAAAAATTGCACGTAAATTATCAAAATCAAAACTAAGTAGTAATAAGAAAAATAGACTAGAAAAATAGAATAGAAAAAAAGAAAAATACAAAACATAATTTTTGTCATAAAAGTTTCTCAAAAAAAAAAAAAAAAATTAAAAATAAAAAAAATAGAAAAATTAATTAATAAAATGGCAAACAATAATTTTTAAAATATTTAAAACTACTACTATAATACAAAATTTACATTTACAACTTATAAAATAGGAAATTTTAAATTTTAATGGTTTATTTTAAGGAAAACAATAATTTTGTGTTTTTTGAGCATATATAAATATATATATTATATTATATAAGTATTGTGGGGGTGTATCATTTTTACTGTCTCTTTTGGTTTTTTTTTTTTGTAATTTTTTGTGTTTTCTTACCTTTTGCTATAAACTGCTAAACGATTTGTTGTTGAACGTGAAGTTGTTATCGAACTATTATTATTATTATTGTTATTATTATTACTTGAATCTACTGTTGTATGTGTAGTGGCTTGTGTCGTGACAATACCATTATCATTTTTAGTTATTGAATATGTTGTATTTGTTATTGAATTACATATATTACCGTTATTACGAAATGGTTGTTGTGATTTAGCTCTTGTATAACGTGATGGACTATCACATTCGCCACTATAAAAAAAAACAAAAAAAATTTAAATTATATTTTAAATTATATTACAATTAAATTTTAATTTATAAATTAAATGTTAATTATTATGTACCATATTATATATCTATATATTTTTCAGTAAAAGTAATCTCATCATATTGTTAATTAAATTTAATTTTGAATTTGTTAATCATATTTTTTTTTATTTTCTTCTAATTTGAGACTTTCAACAATAACTTACACAGAACCACCAGCAGCCAACGATCTTGATAAATGTTGCCTTCGCATAGCCTTAATTTGGTTTAACTTATCACCTTGTGTTGGAGCCCTAATTCTATCTGCAGTTGTTAGTTTAACAACAGCAGCTGTAATTGGTGAAGCTCTTGGACTAGAATTTGATATTCCACCACTACCAATACCAACACCACCCCCACCAACACCGCCACCACCACCACCACCTCCACCAGGTCCAGCAATATTATTATTTGTTTTTTCAGTTAAACCAAATGGTTTTTTAGTTGTACGTTCAATACCTAATGCTTCAATGCTAATTGGATATTTTTCATGTGTATCGGAACGTTTAAATATTGTATCCATATTGGAATCGGGACGATTACCATTTAAATTTTCTTCATCATTCAAATTCATTGTATCAACTTTTTGTGATATGCCACGGACTCTTGTTGATAATATATCGGTATTATTTTCATTAATTTGTAAGGGTAAATAATTTGTTGTTATATTTGTAACATCATTACCATTTTGTAAAAATTTCGAATGTAATTTTTTACTATAAATACCAAATTTATGTTTAAAAATTTCAGTACCAGTTCTTTTTCGATGTCTTTCACCTTCAGACCACAGCCAAGCTTGTTTACTAATTAAAGAGATTTTTTGTTTTTTTTTTTTTTACAAATAAATTTATTACAGTTTTAATTTTTTTTAAATTATAATACTTACTCTTCCATCCATTGTTGTTGATGACCAATTACAGAACCTGGACGACAAAGACGTAACCATGCAATAGCCTCCAGGGCTGAAAAATTATAATGTTTCATTATATATGCACCAATTAAACTACCAGTTCGTCCTAATCCAGCTAAAATTTAAATATAAAATTAATTATTTGGAAATTCTAATCAATATGGAAGAAAATTCCAATAAGAATGCTACAATTGTAAATTATGACTACGTATAAGTTTTTGACATTTTTAATCTTTTTCTTTTTCTCAACGTAATTTACGAATTATTGGAATTTTTTTTAAAAAGTTCAAAAAATCATTTAATCAGGCAAAGTTATTTTTCATTTGAATGCCATTCAAATAAGCTGATGATCGAAGGGAAATTCACAAACGATTCACGAAAAACCAATTTATGTCCAAAAAGTAACTGTACAGTTTACAATAACTAATATTGTCGGTATGATTGAACCATTTGTTTTCAAAAACGAACAATAAAACATTGTTACCGTCAACATCGAATTCTATCGTTCAATGACACCGGATCATTTTGCGAATCAATTGAGTAATGCTAACCCCATGTTACTGGTTCAGTTTATTTTATTAAAAAAATTTCTCATTAACGGTGACGATGTTTTACTAACTCCAATGAAATATTGCACAATCAATGTAGCAAGCTTTCATCTAATAATAGACGTCCGATGTGCTCACTTGGGAAATATATACATATATGTATAAATAAATAAGTATATGCTAAAAAGTCATGAAAAATTGAGTTTAACGAATTTATTCATGCAAAGGGTAACGTAATTGACCTGTGAATAATCTATCATTAAATATTATTGAATATGATTTCAAATAAATAAAAAAAAAGTTATATTAAGCTATTGTTTTATTTACATTTAAAATTGTAACGTTCTCATTCGAAATTGGGGTTTGATTATAATTTTAAAATTTTACCTTTACAATGTACTGCTGCACCACCTTTTGTTGTTTCACAAATCATTAAAAATTTTTTTAAAATTAAATCACTTGGTGTACTACCATCTATAAAAAATAAATCTTTATGTTCGAATCCAGCATTCTCAAAACTGGATGCATTATAAACTTTAGCATTTAAACGAATTATTGTTGTAACATTATTTTGTTTAAAATAATCAAAATATGTATCTGGTGCATGACATGGATAACCATTTGCTAATGTTTTTGACTTTTGATGTGGACCACAAAATGCAATAAATTTTTCTGGTACAATCCAATTAAAATCACCATTTTCAACACGTTCATAATATTCATATTCTTCAGCATCAAAATCTTCAAAATCAAAGAAACCAGCTTTGAGAGCTTTATAAATTGCATTTATACAATCTTGTAATGATATTTTATATGCTGATGGGCCATATGATGCATCACAAAAACGTGTATAGATCGGTATGTCGCCAGCGACTAGCGGTCTATATGCTTCTTCTGGTGTTTTATTTAAATATATAACCTATTAATTAAATTAATTAAAAATATATTATACACATACAATGATTTTATATTATTTAATAAAGTAGTTTGTATTTCAAGAGTAAAAAAAACATTTCAATAAATTTGACCACATCGAATCATGAAAATTAAAAAAAAAAAAATTTTGTAAAGTCTATATTATATAAATTCTAAATTTGATTTATTTTCAACTAGTCGTTAGTTGAATGTTTATTTTAGTAGCCGATCATTTGGATTTTAATTTAGTTAATAACAGTGGATGGTTGTTAGGCAATCACAATGTACCACAGTACATGTACGTTTTACCAGCCGGATCGCGAGGGTTAAAAAAATGTCAATTTTACTTTAAATCTATATTTATAAATTTAATTATTTATAAAAAATAATGTTTGTTGTTTATGTAATATATGTAATATAAAAATATATAACTTACTGCATACGAACCAATCAGGTAAGCAGCATTTAAACGTTTCGCTGGATTCATTGATGTATAATGTATGATTTTTTTATTTGCATGCCATTTTGATGTCATTTTACGATTTAATTTTTGACAATATCTATATAACATACATATATTTAATGGTCCAAAATCATTATAAAAATTCTCATATACAAATTCATCATCAATACTAAAATAGTGCGTATTTGTTGTACTTTTTGGTTTAAAATTCTTTTTGAAGGCTACAAAATAAAGGCGATCTATAAAGAAATTTAAAAAAAAAGTTATATTTTAATAAAATTTATTTAACACATAAAAAAATTAAATTTATATATTATTTAATAATACACAACAACAACAACGCCTGAACCCAAAGTTCAATTCAAAATTTGAGCTAGTTCATAATTCTGTTAGATTTGTTTCTGTTAAATTAAAATCCTGTTTAATTTCTCAAGTTAGCTCATATTTTGAGTTGGCTAGATTGAACTAATATTTAGCTTAAAATTTTAGAGAAGCTTAACTCAAAGTTCAAATACAAAGATTTTTTTTACAAAAAAAATGTAAAACAAACAAAGTTTCTTTGAATTATGTTCAACTTATGATCAACTAAAATTTTGAGGTAAGCTCAAACTTGAGCTAATCACTAGCTTAGAATGTGAGCTAACTTATACTTGAGTTGTGTTAGGTATTTGATTTAGCTTTGTTACAATTCCAAGACTGAACATCCTACTTCTTTTTTACTACAGAATTTTGGCATAATCACATACAATTAGGTTTACCTTTGAATTTATTCTTTAATTTTAAAGAGGTTTAAAATCTATATCTGCTATAGAGTAAGTAGTCTTCACAGGACATGGTTTCATTTTTTTATGATAACCAAGTTGTATTCCTAATTATAATTTCAAACTTTTACAAGCCCTGATCGAGACGACTCGAACATTTTATTCCCTTTTTCTCTTTGACTCTGATTAGCAGTCATATGATATACATACCTTTTTCCATTCAAATTCAACATTTTTTCAAACAAATTAAACAATTTTTCATTCAAATTCAACATTTTGTCGAATTTGATTAAAAATGTTGAATTTGAATGAAAAAATGTATAGAGCCACTGCATCACATCAACCGACGAATTGATGCTATATAACGTTGATGGAAACACAACTTTGAATTGTTTTTGATAATCAGATTTGTTTTTAGTGATATGTTTAGATTTATGGAATAAAAGTCGAGTTTCCTTTCACTAATCATTTGTATTTATTTTGCAAATATCGATATTTCGGAAGCAACTTACTTCCTTCATCAGTGCTTTGCGACATATGAATTTACACACAATTTATTACAGGTAAAGATAAAAAAAAAACACATTTCCTCTCCTAAATCGTAAAGAAATGTTGGGCCTCACTGAATAAGAAATTTATATTTTTATTGCGAATTTGAGATGCTATGAAAACATAGAACAAAAGTTTAACAAAATATTACTCGAAATTCAATGTTTAATGTGTAATATACATAGCAGTATAATAAAATACCCATCAACACACAGATACCGTCATGAGTAGTAATACCGATATTTTCCTGCTTCAAGGTACAAATTTTAACATTGTAAATATTACTAATGATAACGGTATTGGGAGAAGGATAACTCCATTCAGAAATTTCAGAAGAAAATATAGGAATGATCAAGACTGATAAATTGTACCTGAAAGGAGGAAAATTTGTGTATTACTGGTGATCACGGTAGTCAACTTTCGCAAAATTTCTTCCACTTTCGCGTTACAGAGTATCAAATTTTAAAATACAAAATTCGTTTAGCCGGTACATGATGGAAATGCATGAACCTTTTTTAAACTGAAATCGACCTCTGCTAAAAGTATTAAATTTGTCAGATTTGTGATATCATCATCAGATGTCACGCTGTGACGGAAATAGATAATCAGAAGTTAAACTTAATTTTCAAGTAATTAAATAATATACGATTTGGGTTTCATCAGCAAATAAATTTAGAATACTAATTCAAAATTTAATCAATATAAAATTTCCAAAATTAAATATATATTGTACAACTTTTATTATATTATATATTATTGTATATATGTACAATAAATACTAGTACGTCTGGTTGGTTATACAAATTTCAATTGTTATTCAATATTACAAAAATTAAAATGTAGGTTTGTTGTTTCTCTGGTTTTTTTTTATATACACCTAAATTTTATATGAAATAAACAACACGAGGTGAAGATTTCACTATTATTATGGATTTTTATTATTATTTATTTTTTTTAAATACTTTATATTTCAAATAACAAAAATAGCATTGTTATATTCATGGATGGCAATAAATTTACAACCATTCAAAAATAAAACAGACAAAACAAAAAAATTAAAAATTTGCCATATGAACTTTTAGTTGTTTTGTGTTAAAAATAAGAAAAAATAAAAAAATCCTATATGGGTAGGTATATGAGGTAAATAAAAAGAAATCGTAACAATAATAATAATTATTAATAGGCAAAATGGGTGATTTGAGAAGTAGCAGGAAGTTGTCGTCAGTAGGAATTTTATTTAATTTTTTTCTTTCTACTATTTTTTTTTTTTAGGTAAATATAAGCCTATAGTGTTGTGGTATCTGGTATACTATATATATATATATATATTTGTATACATATTTAATATTTTTGCACTCAGCACGAATGCTAAGTTCATCCATAGTTTACTCAAAGTAAAATTAAATTAAAAAATTGAAAACTTCAAAACAATTTTCTTACTAGTAACATTCTGGAGTTTCAAAAATACTTTTTTTTTTTTTAAACTTTTCGTGCTGAAAAATTTACTTCTAAACTGGTATTATGAGTTTGGTTTGAAGTTTTGAATGTGTTTTTAATATTTATTTTAGTGGTTCATAGAATGAAATAAAAAAAAGAAATACGAATTTAAATTACAATAGAAGGCTCTTAGTCTATTTTTTAATTTTTTTACAAGCTTTGGGATGTAACCAGTTTCAATTGGGTCCTTCATGTAGGTATTTCTATTGTGTAGAGGTGGGTATCTCGATTTGAGGTTAGCGGTTAGAAGAGAGAGTAATTCTTTGATTTCTAATGGGTATGTGTTCACACCTGCGAAGTATCTATTAAACAGAGAAATCGCTCGTACTATATGAGGAAGTCTAAGGAAAGTTTAGGACGAAGTTCCAATTGGGTCGCCAATTAGACGAATTATGTAATTTGAAATTATCAAGGTAGTCTAAGGTTGACAGAAAAGAACCAATCCAAATGTGTGACTTATATTCCATCTTAGGTCTTATAAATGATTTATAAATATTAAGGAGTTCTGAAGATGCAAAGAGAGCTTTACATCGACTCAAGTATCCCAAACTATTCTATTGTCTTCTATCTTAATTCTTTTCTAACTTTATTACTCTTTACTATCCTTCTTTTTTCTTCTTCTTAATATGGTTTAAATTCTGCGAAGACAGTTATAGTACAGGGTGCTTATTCCATTATTTTGGCCTAATATAAAAAGGCATTTTTAGATTTACTTGAATACTTAAAATTTTCAGACTATCTGAGTTTTATAAAATAACACTATGGAAGAGATATTTAGTTCAAATTTTATTAGTTGGTGTGAAATTATTTTGACTAGTTAAATTCAAATAATTACCCACTAAAATGATATTCACTATGTAGGCAATCGCTATATATATATTGTATATGACAATTTTTTTTTTTTAAATACAGATATTTGTTGTAAGCCACAAAATTTATTGAATGCTTGTCTTTATTCAATGAACTTTGTTATTTTTAATACATTTAGAGTACATTATTATTACGAACATTCTATTACCTATACTATTACCTATTGCAAATCTGGTAATTGCATGTTATTGTAATAAATATATATTATTATATTATTTAATCTGTGAATTAAAAAAGTACGGTTCAAATATCTGAAAATATTATACAAATATTTCAAAACACATTTTCATTTTTATTCTTTTATTATAGATATTCAAGAGGAGACGTGACGACATTAATTATTTTTTCAAATTTTTTTTCAATAAAAAGCAATTTAAAATTTCATCCAATTACAAAAATTGTAATTTACCAAATTGCTGCAAGAACACCCAAATTAAAAACCAAATTTAATTTTTAATTTTATTTTTTTTCTTAAATAAATTATTACGTATGTGGTTGTTGTTTAAGATAAAAAACATAGTAACCACGACAAATTGAAATGGTGGAAAACAGTTCAGAAGAAAGTATTGAGTACGATTTATTATCAAACTTCCTCGAATTTCGAGGAGCGGGCGAATACTAGTTCAAATATTAATGTTATACAAACATAATGTTATCTGTTATGTTAAATGTAATGTTATTTTTATACAAAAAAAATTTATTAGAGTTAGTAAATAGTTTATATAGTATTACAGTTAAAATATTCTAGAATGTATAAATTCATGTTTATTATAGATTTTCTTAGAATATTTTGTATATAAATAGCATATAAGATTTTAAATAGAGATCAGTGTATAGTCAGTCAGTCAATAAAGTGAATATCAAAGTATAAGTACTATTGCATGATAAATAGAGATTAAGTCAATTTAAAATATTATTTTTTATTTATTTTTGGCAAAAGGAGCAGTATCTGCTCAAGTAGAGTATATTCATTTACATATTTACATTTTTGAAATATTATTAATTCAATTAAAAGAAAAGTATTTAAGAATGTCACCAATAGAAACAATGTTTAATTAATATTTAAAATTAAAAGATTGGTATTATACATAACTTAAATGCTATTAATTTAAAGAAAAAAAATAGTTTTTTTATTTTATATTTAATTTCAGTTTTTAAAAATATACAAATATGCAATATTCCAGAATTTCCAAAAATATATTTACAACAAAACTTGTTTAAAACTTCAACTTAAATTTAAATTACTTTTAATTTTTAAATTACCCTAGAGATGCTCACTTATGAATATTTTGTTTGTACAAATACCTATCAGCTACAGAAATCATATAAAAACAACAAAAAACTTTGTTTTTTTAGTTTTTCATTTTAATGCAAAAAAAAAAACATTTGAATATTTATGCAAAATTAAATATTACAGAAAAAAACAAAAAAGCAACAAAAATAAAAAGAAGTAAACATGAACTGCGGTTTATCGATTTGTTAAAAATGTTAAAAAAGCGCGGTTAAAAAACTATTTCAAAATATTTTTAATTATATACATACATTATGTAAATACGTTGTGTAAAGTGAAACAACAGAAGAAAGTTTTTAAAAAATTATTTTCTATATTCTATTTTTGGTTTTGTTTTTTTTTGTTAATATTTTAAAACGGTATTTATTTTTATTTTTTCAAGCTACATTACAATAATTACAAAAGGTGTAACATGTAGATTATTAATGACCTTATATAATTCTTAAGAAAATTTATTTACAAAATATAGCCTTCATAGATTTTTTATGTAGTAAATTCAATTTAATAATTTTCTTCCTAGATAGACATACTGATTAGTGTTAATTGACTTTTCATTGAAATAACTGGAATATTCATCACTTCAACCTATACCTACCTATTTATATTGATTTTGTTAATTATTCTGATTAATTTAATAAAATTATTATTTTTTCAACAATTTGGATATAGTTAGGTGGCTAAGAATTTAATTTAATTTATTAGTTTCGTTGATGAAAAATGTCCAGGCAAACGGTTAGGGGGCCCATTTTCTTATGGGATGTGGGCAAAATATAGAATGTGGAGCGATCATATGTCATGTGTCCTGGATGGATAATCAAATTACAACTAAAGTGGTATATGCAATCTAATAAGCAACAAATGGGAAGAAGCAAATGGGTTTCTATATTATACATTTTTATAGTAATCGGATCTCATCAGACATATGAAATTTTTATTTCGCACAATCAGTTTTTAATGTGAAGAAGACTGTGAAGAGATGAGGTAAGATTGGATATCCTTGTTTGACTTCTGATCTGATTTCAGTGTGTGGTGACTTAAAAGTAGTAGTGTCCTCAGAGCAAGCTCTAAATATACAATTAGAATAACTAGAATATAAGTATAATTAAAAGTAGTGGAATTAAGTAGGTCTAAGTATAACAACGAGAACAGTAGGATATAAATGTATATAAACCACCTACATGTGGCACATTTTAATCTTTAAACTGTGTTAATATTAAGTGATAAAATAAATATAGTAAATAAACTATAAGTGAATGTAGGCTTAGCGACTTCAATGTGAACTATAGTTTACAAATTTTTACAGTTTACAGACAACAATTAATCATCGAAAAAGGCTTTGTAAACCGGGGAGAGAAATTTGAAGGACATGATCCACTAAATACTACTATCATTTATGTAACATTAAAATTAGTCTTGCATACTATACATTTGACTCAAAGCAACTCTGCTTTCGGAAATGCTAAATTGATGATCAATGAGTGCGTTTAGTGGCATTAACAGGTGTATTCTAAAATTCACTTTCCACTGAACGGCGCGGAAAATGTATCGCGGTTAATGAAAATGGATCGGAAAAAATTCTAGATACATTTCATGGATCTTACTTTCATAAGTAAAAACAACAAAAAATTTTATGATGAATGTTGTGACATCTACTGTAAGAAAAATGAAATATTTTTTATGAAAGTTGTTAAATTTAAATAGTAATTATTTTTTGAATTATGAAGAATCATAATGTGCAAATTGAAATTCTTGAAGAAGATCTATGTAAATAAAAGTTAAATAAAGATTTATAGAAAATAAATTATATGTGCGATAATAAGTATTAATTTATTTTTAAAAGTACTTATTATACTTTCCGATGATGACGCTAGTATTGCGGTAAATTTTTGTAGTGAATTGCGTTCAGCGAATGGATTTCAAAATAGATTTCAGATCAACCGATTAATGTCGGTGAACTCACCCAATCATTTAACTTTTGATTTAATCATCAGTTAACTGTCAAATAAATTTATGTACATATTTCGTTCCCTCTTATTCGATATTATCGAATATAAATTTTTTGATTTGTCAATTGGGATTTATTTTGTGTATTTTTGGTTTTTATTTAATGTTTTTTTAAGCCAATTTTTTATAAAGATCTTATGTAATAAAAATTACATAAGCAGATTATAGTTACATTATTCTCGTGTTTAAAAATCTGTAGAATATATTTTTTTTATATATTACCGTTTTATGGCTCAAATTATAAAATAGTAATTTAAAATAAAATATATTATAAATAGAAGAGTTCAGATTAGTCTAAGTAAATTATCACCCATATTCTCTTTGACCCATCGTTGACGAGAAGAAAAATTTAACCTCGTCTCGTCTCGCTGAATATGTATTTGTGTTAGACACTGTAAGCGGCGCGACACAACATTTTATTTGTTGGTAGTACTGATCATTTTTACTGTCAAAAAAAAAATACTGATATACAAACAAAATATGGTTTATAAAATTTTTGGAAAGTATTAGTGGGGTTTAGTTTTAAAATATTTTTTAAATAAAAAATAAATATATATATATTTATGTATGTTTTAAATATTTTTTAGTTTAGTACATAAACAGTAGTAAAACAGTAATAGTAAAAATGGTTTTTTTTTTTTTCAAAACAAAAACACAATTTTAATAATAATGCAACAAAAGTAATGAAAAATTGTTGCAATTTGCTATCGCGTCTGTGGTGTCTAATATAATACAAAACTATCTCTTCAGAGATATTTTCACGCGATCTCTTGAGATTGGGGATGGGTCTAGCAGAATATGGGTATTATAAGTCATAGGTGTAAATACAATAGTATAAGCTCTAAATAATTGAAATTAGAAATAAGAAAAATTGTATAGTAAAATTAAGGCAAATTAAATAAATAATAATAATAAATTACCATTATTATAATTTATAAACAAATTATCATAATAATTTTTCCATCACAATAAAATTAACTAATGACGATCAACAACTAATCGTAAAAAATGCTGGTACTTTGTATGCTCAAATTTTATTGCCATTTTACATAAATGAAAGCATGACGATTGTCAATTGCCGTCAACTGGCATAACAGAAAGCTTGTTGACAGTTGATTTATATTACAGTTGCAGCACAAACGACATGAACGAAAGCAGGGAAAGGACACGCTATTAATATGGTGACACATAAGCAAATAAGTTAACTGAAATTTGTAAAACTTGCCCCAACTCATTATTATTGATTCTAAAATTGTTGTTATATGTATCAGACAGCAAATTTTCTATTATTGCTATTAAATTGTAACCAAAATTCGAAATGATCTATATCAAATTTTTCTACTTTTTCAGTTCGAATCGAAACAATCTTACTTGCAAAAACAAAAATAGAAAGAGATAAAGGTTTTCATATTTTATGAAAACTCTCATAAACTACAGTTAATACAATTTAATGATAAAAAATTTAAAATTATATTAATATTATTTTCCCAATCGGAAACGCAACTTCTTTTAAATAAATAATTTTCTTTCCTTTTTATTTATTTTTATTTTTACTTATTTTTTTTTTTTGTTTATTATTATTATTTTTCACTTCATTCATGCGAAATATATTTTAAAAAAAATTAATTGGCGGAAAATTGAAAATATATTTAAAGATGGCTTGGGTGATAACGGTACTTATTTTTTCATAATATATTATTTTCCTTGTACATATTCGAATTTTTAAGTTACGTCGAAATCAAAAAAAAAAAACAAAAAAAAAGAACAACATAAAAAGTAACCTTGAAAATAATTTTTGTTTTTCTTTAAGAAATTGTGTTCAGGAAATTTTACAAGGATATTTGAAAAAACAAAAACAAAAAATAAATAAAAACAAAGAAAGAAATAAAAAAGAAAAACAAAAACTAAATAAAAATAAAGAAAGAAATAAAAAGAAAAACAAATAAACAAAATGGAAATGTAAATTTTAAATTGGATGCAAAATGTAAATGTATCTGTAAACGTATTTAAAGAAGAATTTATAAAAAGGAATATTTATTAAAGAACCTTTTATAAAGTATTAAAATGAGATTTAGATTTTTTTATTTTTATTTTTATTTATACTTTGAGTATATTGTTACTGGACGATTGTGTTGAAGTCTACCTACATTTTGAAAATGTTCCTATATAACTTTTCATTTAATCCATAATAAATGGTCACAAATTCAACACAAAAAAAAAAAACAATAAAAAAAAACAAAAAAAAGTAATAAAATAAAAAAACTGGAAATTTATACCAGATGACTACTATTGATGTTTTCTGTTTTTTGTTTAAATTTATTTTACAAGTATATAAGAAATTACAAAAAAATTTTAATTCAACAAAAAAATATCGAAATTAAAAAAAATAACTTAAATTGCCGAGTCTTAAAAATTTAATTCAAATTTAATTTTAAGTTTAAATTTTGAATTTCAGGATATTCCATTTTCCATTAATTCAATATTTAATCCTTCAAAAAATCCTTTAGTTCTTGAATTTATGTATGTATATAATATATGTAATGTACATTATATAAAATATGTAAATATAAGTATTGTTGTATGTATGTTAATATAAGTATGTATGTGTAAATTAGTTTCAAATAAGGTCTATAAAATTTAATGGTTTGTTATATTACTTGACTAACCAACCATCATGATGTAGTAGTTTGAATGTTGATTTTGGAACGAAAATTGCTCATTTAGTGTCAATCCTCCTTAATTTAGCAACAGTTAGGTCTATTATAACATCTGAACATAGTTTTTTTTTTTTACGGTGAGATGTTCCATATGATTGCGTTCTTTCTAAGATCTATTGTATACATTCCCATTTTAAATGTTTAAATTTGCAGGTCTATCGAATATTATACCGTTACATTATATCAAATCATTTTTTATTAGTTGACACGAATATTTGGAAAAATGAATCGCTGTAGTTAGTAAAGTTATATTTTGCTATTATAATTTTGATGATTATGAGTAGTTTGCTTAACATAACAAAAACTGACTATTATCATCTACCTCTGGGACTAACAGGGCATTAATAAAAACTTCACAATTAAATTCGATTTCCTAAAAGTCACATTAACTAAAACGATTTTTTTATAATATTATAAAAAATGTTTCATTTATTCTTACCCAGTTCTGATTTTCATTCTAAATTGATTTGCATTTGCAAAAACTCACTAAATACATTAAGAAACACTGATCGCAACAATTTCTATTCAGTTCATATAATTAAAACCAAACTATTTAGAAGTAATTATTGCATTTTTTTTAAATAACATCCCTTTATTTAAATTTTTTTTTTTTAAATAAATACAAAAATTATAAAAAAAAAAGTTTTATGTTTTTTCTAAGATTTTAATTAAAACAAAAATCAGTTCATCCTATACATATGCAATATATTTCATAATCATTAAACATTTAAGCAATTACCACATATTTTTCTCTCATTGGGATATTCCAACAACCAAAAAAAAAAATATAAATTCTTTTAAATTTTGAATAAAAATTAAAGAGGTTTCCTATCGCAATACATATGCAAATGTAATTTCATGATTCATTAGATAATTCAATTCAATCAAGAAAGAAAAATTAACAAGAAAATATTTACTATTTTAAATTGAAAAAATCTGTGAATGTACATAAAAAATGTAAATATTTAAATGACAAATCTCATGATACAATTATGTGTAGCATGATACATAGTTGAGATATAAATTTATGAGTGAGTATTAAATATATGAAATTTTCAATTCTAAAAAATCTCATATAAATATTTGTATACATTACGACCTAAATTGAGTTTGGTAGCCATAAGATAAAATTAGATTGGTAAATTTTCTGATGTATGTACATACATATGTGTATATAAAAAAGATGATTTGAATATACGGAATAACATGAATATTATATAGTTAGGATAATTGCTGCAAATTTTCATTTGTTATGATAACTACATAGGAACATTGATTGTATGTACTATATACACTAGGAAAATATTTTGTTATGCTATACTTGTCCGTGAAGCTTCAATGTTGTATATGTGATCTGGGTTAATTCAATTATTATTATTATAGGGTCCCCAATGGCACATAATAATTATATGCTTGTGGATAGGTTATATTTAATTGTAAACAGCGTGATCTCGTATAACGTGAATATGTAATTGGGGAGATTGTAACAAATACAACAAATAAAAAAGGGTATATTTTCTTAATTTTTTTGGAGTTATAAGGTATTGAAATTGTGTTTACATTAATAAATCCATTAAAAAAATTGTTTACTTTGTTTCAATGTTCCTAATACCTCTTGCTTTATAATTGCATTCCATATGCACACAGTGTTCTATAATGGTGAACAAATACTATGTGGAAATCTATTGAATCTGACATTGAAACAATTACCACTGAGAATTACAAAAAATTATAAATATATATACATAGAAATGGGAACAAATTTTCTCGGAAATTTAAAACTAGCTTTTTTATTTGATTTCATTTAAGTAGTCTGAATGGATAGAAAAAAAACGTTTGCTGGAAAAATTTGACAATTTTATAAATTAAAATAATTTATAAACTAACATTAATTTTATTTGGCATTTTAATTATTCCTTCTAATAATATTTATGACGATGATTTTCTTCATATGAGTATTGTCAAATGTAAATTTAACTCATTTTTCTCTGACTTTTCTCTTGGGGTACACAAGAATTTTCTTTTCAGCATAACTAACCTAAGACTACGGCCAAAAGAGAAATTTACCGTCTTAACTGTTTGTACAATGTGAAACTTCAAATTACTGTCTGTGTGACAGTTCATCATAGTCTTCCATGTCATTACGGAAATTCATGGTTTCATGATATTTGCGTATTTTGATACAAATTTATATTATATTGACAGAAATTTTTTTTTATTTCTAATCAACGTGACAAGTCTTTTCTGATATTGTTAAATTCTTAATGATTAAATAACTGCGATTGCAGTTTAAAAAAGTAATTTATATAATTTAATTTTATTTGGCATTACAAAAACAATTATTTTAATGACTAATCAAATGTAAATAATATCTTAAATATTAATTTGACACCCATTGTACAACAAAAAAATATTCATATTTTCTGTTTTTTCTGGAGCATATTTTCCAATACGAAATAAAAATATCAATTACTGTCAAAACAAAAAATATCAATTATACCGTCAAAAGACGAAACCAAAAACTTCCGTATTCACATGACAGACCCTAATATTTAATTTATTTTCTCATTATTTTTTGAAAAACAAAAATTATGAACTTTCAAATTTTCCAAAAAAATATCATATTTTTTTTATCTACCTTAAAGAAAATCAATCACGAAATGCCAAATTACATACTGACTAGAAAATAGTCAAGACAAGTGGACAAACAAGCCAGTCAAAAATATACGATTCTATTAGTGAATATACTAGCAAGTATTTGTGGCACTGTCTTCCAAGTACTCTCTCATATGGTCAGCCAAAGAATTTCAGAATTTTTTAACTTTTTCTGCTAGTAATTTACAATATATATATAAAACCATAAATTTTTTATCAGTTTATGATCGTTAGTGTTACTATTATACAAAAATAGAAATTTGAATAAATTACAAAAAAAATGGATGGACTTAATAGAATGTCATCCATATGCCATACGATGGTTGATGTTCCTATATTATCAAATTATATGGTAATTTTTCGGTAATAAAAATTTCCAAATAATTTAAAAACTTTCTTTAAATTTCCTTTTTTCATCGTTTTATTATTATTATTTTTTTTTTGTTTTGTTTTTGTACTTTTATATATGTAAGTTGATAAATCGGTGACAAATTAGTTAAATAAATTTCTTGTAAAACTTAAAAGGTATCTCTCTGAAAAAAAATATAGAAACAAATATCAATCGATGACAAGCTATTGTGTTCCAATTGCCATTTAGTATACTTTGGAGGAAAGCTATAGTTTTTAAAAAAATTCAAAAATAAAAAAAAATTTATATTCGCAAAAATTAGTCTAAAATCATTTAATAAATTTATATTACTTTTTATGATGACATTATGGTGGTAAAAAAAAATTTTTAATCATTAATATCTCTCAAAATATTTTGAAAATAAATTTGGCTACACTTAACAGATTAAAAAAAAATCAATTCATATAAATTTGAAAGTAAAATAGAGAACAGCCGACGTAAATACAAAACAGGAAGTAATCAAAATTTCATTCAACTTCTTTTTAACTTTTAATATTTTTTTTATTTATTTTTTTCAATTTTAACAAAATTTCCATATTCAAATAATGACATTTATAAAATTATCATATCAATATCATACTCAGTATCTGACAGTTAAAATTTTTATATATTCAAAAATTCTAAAAAAAATGTATATTGGACTTTATAATAAAACATACAGTTCTTACCATTTATGTAAAACAATTTAAAAATAAAACCTATATTTGTTACCTTTGTTATATATATATATATATATATATATATATGTATAAATATATATATTAAAATAACTGTTTATAGAACTTGCTTCAGTACCAGATTACCATTTTAAGTTTAATTTTCTCTACAATTGAGACTTTTAGTTATAATAAATACAGAGTACAAAGTAAAAAAAAAAAAACAATATAAGAACCACAAGAATAATAAAAAAAAAAATTGTGTATGGGTTTTTATTTTAAATTAATTAATCAAGGCTATTTTGTATAATATTTAATGGTAATGTGGGAGTTTTCTATACAGAAAATGTATAGAATTTTTGTAAGTGTAATTTACTTACAAAAAAAGAATAATATTCACCACTTGAATGAAGTGAGATTTTTGTTTTATTTTTTTTTATTTTTAATTTAAGTGGGATTTCTTAGTAATGCTACTTATTTGTACTGTTATTATTTTCAAAGTGTTTTCTTTTAATTTTTTTATTGTTTTATTTGTATTTGTTGTTTTGTTGAAAATTATGCTTGTTACAAATTATATTTCAATAGTGTATATTTAATTTTTAATTTATAATTAAGAGGCTATGACCATTGAAAAATTAATTAATAAATAAATTTATTGTTGATTTATGTGAATGAAATAAGAACAATAATTGTAATTGATTTGGGCAATGAATGTACAAAGAAAGAGATAGATTTTTATATTATAATAATAATTTAGAAAGTAATATAGTTTGAAAATGTAATTAAATTACATTGAATTTAGTTTTCAGAATTTAAATAATCTATCTGCATTTGATCTATCGTATATTATTGCTTTGAGGTGGATAGGCCACACTCTTAGAAGACCAGCGAACAATATAGAAAGGCAGGCATTGGATTGGAGTCCGCAGGGTAAAAGAAGAAGTAAATCGCGGAAAAAATGGCGCATATCAGCCCATAAAGAAATAGAGAATATAAATAGAACATATGGAGTGAAATTAAACATCTATCGTAGTGGAAGCACTATGCTCCCAAAGCTCACTCCCTTTGGGGCAGGAAAAAAAAACAAAAAATATCATTATTTTGATTTAGTTAAAACTAAAAATGATCTTGGCCTCTAGGCTAATGTGGAAGAGTCATATATGAAGAGCAAAAGCAGATCAAAATAAAATTTCTAAATATTTATTTACTAATGAGTATAGAAACTCAGTCTTCAAACTTGATAATAAGCTTTTGCTATATTAATCAATAACTTATAAATGCCTACATGCTGTATGAAATCAAATTTGGCGTTATGCTCACAAATTATATTCGAAAACTAAATAAACATCCAATTGAGTTAGCAAAAAATATTATTACAACAGCTAACCTATGAAAGACTAAAATGAATTTATTCCAGAACAAAAAATTAAAAACATTAAAATTTCATGCTGGAAATAAAAATTTCTCTAAAACTTTACTTATAGAATAAATTTTTAATGCAATATTTCTAAATGTAATTCTTTATCTTCCGGCCTATGACAAACGTATATGGGATTACATTACAGGACAGTAAATGAAGTCTCTACCTCCCTTTCGTTCTTCTATAGTTTTATGCCTGACGTCACACCGTAATAACAACCTTCATTAATAATCCATTTCCATTTGTACATTTCTACATTTTCCAACTGTTGACATCCAAATTTGCATATTCTGTTTTACGGCAATTTTGTATTATAACTAACAGCTTTGTTTTTTCCAACTTATGTTGTTAACTTAAAATTTTTGCTGCGAGGCAACAACAATTTTTTTAAGCAAGGCTTTAACAAATAAAAATATTCTTTCATCACAATGTTGAAGTAAGAAAAATCAAAAAGGTGGATTTCTCTATCAAAGACTTAATTTATAGTCAACTGTCTGCAGTATTTTAAAATGCATAACACCACTAACTAAAAACTATATTACTCTAAATAAATTACATATTACATAATACGAGTAAGTTATTAAATCCCGTCATTTTAAAGCTGCATCCACAGTCTTTCAAGACTAGTTAATCCCCAACAAAAATCAAATGTTTCAATTCAGAGTAAAATTTTGACATTACTATCTTAAATAGTAAAATATTTCCACGTGGGATTTACTAGCATAATAGTTGAAATACATTCAATTATATTGTAGCATAGTCAGTACCGTACTTAATTAAGGATGAAAAGACGATTCTACCTAAATTACTGTCAACAACATAAACAGAATATGTTAAACATAAATTTATGTAATATTAAAAATTATATTGTACAATACTAAATTATATAATTATAAATAGTTAAATTATCTAAATTAAATAAATAAAATAAAATTAAAAAAAATAAATAAGCATAAATTTTTTACACTAATATACATTTTTTATTCTCAACTGACATGATTTTTTTCCTGCCTCGTAATTTAATCTGATAGTAATTTGACATTCGTATACAAAATAAAAAGAAGACAAGTAATAGATGGTATGGTTTTCATAATAAAAACGCCAACAACAGTTATAAAACCCAAAAAACAATAAAACTTCACTCTCACTCTCATATTTAGGTACTCATTTTTGTACATCATGATGATTAATGTCAAATTATTTTATGTGTAACAACTTCGTGTATCAAACAAAACGATAAAATATGCAAAACAATGAATAAAATTATTATAAAAATCATGTAAAATTTAATTAAAATATTAATTAATAATAGAAATTAAATTACAATTTTTGTTTTTACAAGCAAGATAAAATCATAAATCATACATACATACATTTATTCATATTATGAGAATGCTTAGATCAAAAAAGACAATGAAACATTTTAAAGTTCAATGATTTAACAAATAATAAATCAATATGTAAATGGAAAATTCAAATTTTATATCTTATTTTTATTTTGTTTGTTTTATTATTACTATTATTATTATTATTATTTTTATTATTATTATTATTTTTATTATTATTCTTGTTTTTCAATGAATGATTAATATCTATAAGTTTTTGACAATGAAAATGTTCTATAACCGTGACATTTGATTTTATTATAGAAATTGAAAATAATAAGAAATAAACAAAATTCTAAAATAGATTAATAGAATAACATCATTATCATCACTATCACTTATTCACTATTATCATCATCATCATCATAAATTAATTTGAATGGTAATAAGACAGAGAAAATAAGCATAAAATTGATTTTAAAATACATAAATAAATTTTCTTATTAAATTAAAATTTAATATATCGAATTATATTGCTCCAAAATATATAAAAAAACAAGAAAAAAAAAACAGAAAAAAGTAATAAAATTTCTTGTTTTGTATTTTGAAAATTTTGGTATATTATGATAATAGTGATCTCATTATATTCGTACAACATGCGATCAGACTCAATATTGAAATTATTTCAAATAAATTGAATTTTGAGTTATTTTGTTGTTGTTACATTATTAAACTTCAGAAAGAATATAGTGTAAACAGAAGATTGAGGAGGTCCAGATATATGAAATCACATCGTAATAAAATTTAATTTTGTCGGTGATAGTCGAAGACAGTTTCAATGCATCGAGTCATATCAATTTAATTAAACTGAACAATTTATATTGGGTAAAGAGAACTATTAAAGTTACTGTCAAAGCTATATTCCAAAAAGAATGAGTTTATTTATTTATAACTATACTGGTTCTTTATCCGTTCGGGATCTGGGCCTATTTAAATTAAAGAACTAATTGCTAACCAATATTTGATATACAAAAATTTAAAACGATTCCGCCTCAGAACCTTCCTTTCTTTCTTCTTTAAATTTTTTTGAAACAATATCTTCTTCCTCTTCAAGTTAATGAAAGGATAAAGGTCCTTTAACCTAATTTTTGGCTATTTATATGAAAAAGAAAAATTATATAAAAGTAGTACCACTCTTGTATAATTAATAAAAATTTGTTGAGAGTTATAAAAAAAATAAAAAATTAAATTAACAAAATAAATAAGTACTAAAAATGGCATGAAATATAAATTTAGTAATTCAGAAGAAAAACAATAAATAAAAACATAATAGAAAAATAGAATCGTATCAGTTAATTTGTTGTTAATTTACAATTAGTTAAAAAAAAATCTCCTATGTAGTAAAGGTAAACATGCACCCTCATCAATAGTAGATGTACTCAAATTAAAACGAATAAATCGAAGCTTACAAATTTTGAGCTTAATTTGTGAAAACTACAATGTTGCGTATTGAAAAAAAACATCAATTAAAAATAGCCGTTAGTTTGAAAAAAATACCGTTAATTTGAAAAAATTACCGCTAATTTGAATAAATTACCGTTAATTTAAAAAAAAAAATTTCTTCAAAATATCTTTTTGTCACAATTTTTCCATACCCCTCATAGTGAATGCAACGGTGCAAAAAAAAAACAAAATTAATCTACTAATAAATATCTGAAGAATGGCATCAAATGAGCCTTCTCTATAATTTTGTTCTTTTTAAAAGCATTTGTCTGAATAATATAACTATCTTTGTTGACAACATGATATACAAAAAAAAACTGAATTAAATTGATCTTCGTCCAATTTAATGCGTTATTTAAAAATGTTTTGATTGTTCTTAAAAGCGTAAATTTGGTTGTAAATAAACAGGTGCTATCAAATTTTCTAAATGCCATTGCACCTGTAATAAATTATAGATATTGTTACTGTACAAATTGTAATACCCTAAATGCCAATGCACTTATGAGAGCAGAGAAAAAAAGTATGCATCTGCTTTGGAATAAGAAGTTTGAAACAGTTATAGATAGGACATTCGTTTGTTTTAGTATCCTTAATAAATACGCAAAAGTGCCTCTGGGACTTATATTAATACATAATAATATCCATATACATATATAATTAAACTGATTAATAACAAAAACCTCGTTGTGTTCGAAAAAATTTTCAACAATATTTATTATACCGGAAATTTCCTCCAAAATTGGCTAAAGTCGACATGGGAGTATGACAATTGCGTAAAAAGCTAAAACCGAAAAATGCGA
The DNA here is from genome assembly GCA_963942445.1 of Argyra leucocephala. Classification (NCBI taxonomy): domain Eukaryota; kingdom Metazoa; phylum Arthropoda; class Insecta; order Diptera; family Dolichopodidae; genus Argyra; species Argyra leucocephala. Next base: position 38,125,048 of record OZ012680.1, on the reverse strand, counting down.
TGATTAATAAGTTTAATGAGCCATGCAATCAAAATCTTCCTGAAAGTGATACACAATCGTATATATACAAATTGTGAGTTGCACATGGTCTTAATTTGGATAGATAAGCCCTTTTTAATATTCAAGAAAGAGTACAAAATTGTCGTGATGTTCATAAAGATGTTTTCTTATGTTTTGTGGATTACGAATCCAAAACTTGGAGGTATGAAGGTATGAAATAGAATTGTCATGGATAAAAATATGATAATGTGCTTAAATAGCTTATATTGGCAATAAACAGCCCGTGTAAAAAAAGAGCTCGACAAGGTTGTATTCTCTCCCCTTTATACTGTGTAATATTTATGCTGAAGCTATTTTTCAAAAAGCAGACAATGATTTAAATGTTGGTATAAAAGTAAATGGCACTTATATAAATAATATAAGATATGCAAATAATACAGTCCTAATAGCAGACAACCTAAGGGATTTACAACATACAGCCGATAAGGTCAACCATCGTAGTGAATTGTTCAACTTAAAAATAAATATTTCAAAACTAAATTAATGATCGTAAGTAGAAAAATAACACCTTATACTGCAGCAACAAGTAAAATAAATAATCGTTTAATTGAGAGAGTCTCCTCACATGCAAATATCTCGGATGCAGGTTGACAGGTCACATTACAAACTACGTAGAACGTAGAACGTAGAACAAAGAAAAGGAGTTCTACGTAGAACAAATACAGAAAGAGATCTACTTCGACTAAAAGAGCCTAAAAAGCATAAAACCTCCTAATTTGGACATATTATGCGTGGAAATAAATACGAGCTACTTCAGTTAATAGTTCAAGGAAAAATTGAGGAAAAAAGAGGTATAGGAAGAACAAAGAAAAATTTGAAGAAAAAAGAGGTGTAGGATGATGGCGCATTAAAAACTAGACAAGCATCAGAAATATTGGCGATTTAATCCATTCAGCAACGAATCGAAAAATCTATCAAGACATCGTTACCAATATCATATGATCACTGACATCCAATTATGGATAGATAATAAAAGAAGACGAATGTACACATGTTGGATTTGTGATGGTCTTGATGAACAGATGAAAATATCAATAGTTTTTTCGAGGCGAAATTTTAACTTTCGATACCAGAATATGTATTCTAAAACAACTGATCCAGTTAGAAGTTGTATTATTTTACTTCACATATAATTGAAGCTGATTTATACTAGAATATAGTGTTTGTTATATATTAGAATAATGCGATTCAATTTTTGCAACAACTTTTCGTACAGTTAATCACTGTATTTCAACACTCTTTATATAACATTCATAAGTTCGAGTCTCTAAATATTTTCTAGGGTCCTTAGAAAAATTAATTTTTTTTTGTTTTCTTTATTTTATTCAGTTTGCAAACAAAATTTAGAGGGTTTCATCGTCGAAGTGGCATTATAAATTAATAAAAAATTAATAAATTAACGACTTCTTAATTACCAAGTAAAAAGGATAAAATATTATATGAAATCAGATGAGTGAAGGAAGAAAAAGAAAATTACAAAATGAAAAAAAAGAAAAAATAATATTGAGGAGCATAAAACAAAAAAAAAAAATCTTCAACGAATAATACCCTATCCCCTAGTATTATAGATATACCATGGAAAATATTCAAGTTTGATAATATAATTTCCTGCATATAATTTCAATTTTATATACATATAAAATTTTTATAAAATAATTTTTCCACCCTCATTTTTTATAAATTAACTTCGACCTTACTATTAAAAAGTAAGTACTAAATTATTATGAGCATATTTAAATTATTTTCATAATTTTTTTTCCCCATATTTCACCAATAAACTTTAACTTTTCCATACCGTACACAATCTAAAATAATTAATAATCCTTAAATACTTTTAATAACTTAAAGTTTTTTTTTTTAAATAATAATAAAAAACTTGAAAAAAGAAAAAAAAAATGCCCATCCTTTTCAATAAATTAAATTAAATGATTGCGTGGCAATACATTGAAAACGTGCAAAATAATAATAATAAAAAACATAATGTACACCTACAGAGTGGTGGAAAATTTCTGTACCAGAGAGTAAGAGTACATATTTCGGTATAAATACGAGAAATCAGAACACGAATATATTTTTTTGTACGGTTCAAATTTAAAAGAAAAAGGTTGGTACAGTTACAGTGGACTTGATGAACAAAAAGATTATTACAGTAAAAATAAATGTTCTTTACAGTTATGGTAAACTAACAAATATAGAGGGAAGATAAAAGGGTTTCTATATATAAATAGTAGCGTTCCATTATGCTGTATAATCTAACCATTTTTACACATTTTTGCACACAGCTACCCCACCTATGGTTAATTGTTAGTTGAGATCTACCTTCCACTAGGTGGTGAATAAAATTTTTGGTGGTGAATAATTATTTAGCGTCATTTATTTATAATTTGAAATTTGATATAGAATTTAAATAAACAAAAATTTAAATTGAAAAATTTTTCAACAAAAAAATAATTTAAATATGATGACAATTAGTAACCACTTATATTTTAAAAATAATTACATATACAACTAAATTTTATAAATAAAATTAGACAACATCGAGAAAAGAAGAGAATTTTTCGATAAATTATTTTTGATAAATAAATTTCCAAAACAAAAACAAACTAACGTCAAAGTAGAATAAGTCAAACTACATATAATTTTAAAAATGTTTTTAGATTACGTTTTGCTTATGAGCATAAAATGAGCGTTCCTTTAATTATCTACTCATGAGTAGTTTACACAATTTAATGGAACGCTTTTAAAATGTAGTTCAAAAATTCTTCATTACTTCAAGAATAATTCAGTACTTCAAAAGTTTCCTTCAATAATGCTACTTACTTTTTACACAGTTCTGGTTTGACATTCCTGGAGGCAATTAAAACATTATCTGCTCAAAAACCATATAAAAATCTTATAAATGAACAGATAAGCCAAATCAAATTAATTTTTTTTTAAATTTATTAAACCCTTGTAGTCGTAATTTTTTTTTTAATATAATTAGCCAAAACTTAGGTCAGAAAAATTTTTGTACTTTCGTACCGGTGACTTTCAGAAACGAAAAGGGATATTTAGTGAAAAGAAAAAGAAAAAGAAGTGGGAAAGAGGTTCGGCGGGGAGTTTAATTTGAATTTTTGTAAATTAAATACATACATACTACCCCCTTCTTGGGAATGCTTAACGGAATTGCTAACGGAATTGCTTAAGAGGTGGAAATAGTGATTTTAGTTCTTCCAAGCGGCGGAAGTAGTGATTTTAGTTTTTCCAAGCATGCGCCTACTTCCACAAGATAAAATAGAGTTAATGCACCAACGATACGACAATGACCAAGTGGATTAAGTGTTGATGAAACATTTACATCAGCTATGAGGCGAAAATCAAGAAAATTTAGAGCAGTCTTTGAGGCGTCAATTTCTTTTTATTTATTGAAAAAGAAAAAATACAATTGTTAGCCCTAGCATCTAAGCTGCCTTCGACTATCAACTGTAATTAATAATTACTGTTTAATGTATTAATGTAAATTAATATAAATATTGACACAAGTATATTAACTTCATCAATCTCTTAACGATTGCGTAACAACCAAAGTCGATCAAAAATTTGATCTGAAACATACCTAGAGCCTCTAATTTTTATTAATCAAAAATAATTCTAATATCGATGATTTTAACCAGTCAAAGACGAAAAGTGTTATACTATGAAAATTTTAATTGACATAGTCAGATTTGTAATCACTATATATAATACAGGTTACACCGAAACATCGAATTATAGAATCCCGAATAATTTTTGGGAATGACTTTTAGAAATACAAATTGTTTCTGTGATAGTACCTCCATAATAAATATTGCATGTCCACGCTTGATTTTCATTATCGCCAGTGACATTAAAAGACATTTAAAGTGATATCATTTATTACAATCATTTCTTGAGTGTGTGTGTGTGTGTGTTCTTGTCCTAATGACAATTGCAACACAAACCTATGAAGAATGTTGTTCCGAAGTTTTTGTTTATTTAATTATTATTTATTCATTTGATATCATTTGACTATTTATATAATGAGTTTATCTGCATATTAATTTGCAGACAAATTTTCCGGTCCTTTTCCCTTTCGAGATGTGTGCACATTTTTTTCGTTATATTTATTTTATTCCAATGGCACTGAATCAGGTCGCATAAACACAAGAAGTATTGTGCTTTCATTGGGAATTGAACCTGGGATTTTTCGGTTGAAAATCAGGCGCTGTACCTAACTTCCAGAATTATATTCAATTCTGATATTTTTCATCTATTTTTAGCAACTGGGAAATTTTCCATTATGTTCAGTAAACGAGCAGTAAATATGTACCGCCGCAATAGTCTCATCGCTTATTAATTATTTGCCACAACAATGGAATGGAATACAAACTAAATCAAATGCTTTATTGTTTTGTCGACCTGGTCTAGTACCCTTTGTCATTGGGATATAATAAATGACAAAAAAATAATTGAGAGTATATATAATCTGGTAACAAATTAAATAAAATGAAACTATTCTATTTAAGAAGGCTTAGTTCCTGGCAATAGCAGTAGTTTTCCACATTTAATGAGTTGTAAGTTTAATGAGTTGAGATAAGCCAGTAATTTGTTAAATAAATACTCGGGATATTGTAAATATTGTAGTGTAAAATTGCAATATCGTACTTAAGTAGGCACGAAAAGTATATTCAACCTATGTTACTGTTAAGAGTGTAAAAAAAATAGGATTAAACAGTGATAAATCTTGAAGAGTTTAGAATATCCTTCAATTCAATTTTTTATTTGTCTCGCGACTTCTAATATTATAATAGCTCCAATACAATGTTTTAATATATTTCGCTGTTTCCAATACATATTACAAAAAAAATACAAAATAATTATTTTAATTTTCTCAACTTATATTTAAACCTAAGTAAATAGGCCTGACTAGCCGTGCTTAAGTTAAATTCATATTTTTTGTTAAACTTACGTCAAAGCTACTTAAGGTTGCTAACTTAAGTTAGGCAAAATGGTAAAACTTTATTTGATTTGACACTTTGAAAGAATTTGACCACCATTTTGAATTTTATTTATATTAATTTTTTCCGCAAATCGAATGTCATTTCGTTCAAACGTCATTTTACTTAAGTAACTGACCAGCTTAAGTTGAAATCGTACCAGCTTAAGTTGAAATCGTACCAGCTTAAGTTGAACAAAAAGTAAATTTTGTAACGAAACTGAAACTTCAGTACAACTAGTTGATTATATGCAAGCCGATAAGAGCGTACATGAGTTTAACATTAACTTACGTTAACTTAAGTACGGCTAGTTAGGCCTCATGGAAGAAAAAAAAATTTTAGTTACCCTATTTATTCCGTTAAGTTAATTTTTTTCGGTTGTTTTGTTTTTTTATTTTTGTTTTAAATGAAAGCCCCCCTCATTCTAATAAATTTACATAATAAATGAAATGTTAAGTATTTTTATATACTTATAATTATATATTTAATTTATTTAAATTCTACAATACCTATACTAAATTTTTTTTCTATATATACATATATGAATGTAAGTAATATAAATTATTTTGTTTCTACATGTTCTGTTTTCTTTCGTTCATTTTGTTTTCAAATCATATCCTCAAATGTTAGTACACAATAAGTAACTATAAAACTAGATATCTTTTATTAGACATTAATTTATGAATAGCTTTAAAATACATCTATAGGATTGTTATAATACTATAAACATTTCTATTCTAAATATTTATGAACTTTAACAACTTCTTGGACTGCATTTATATAGGCATTTTTTTTTGTTTTTCATTAAAAAAATATGCATAAAACTAAAATGTGCTAATTTTAGTTTTGTAAAGGGGCCCTCATTGCCTCAACAACTAATGTATAAATTTCAATATAGAATGTATATAAGTTAAACGTAAATTGGAACATAGAATGGGTATTGATTTATTTTTTTTTCTCTACGTTTTCTTTAAGAATTTTTAAAGAGAAGGGTTTGCGTGATTACTAACAAAAGGTACCATAATTATTCTATTTTGACCTGATTTATAGGAGAAAAAAATTTTATACAAAAAAAAAAAAAAAAAAAAAAATTAAGAATTACCTACTATCGCGTACATATCCTCAATTTTAGATCAATATCAATGTCGTGTGATGAAAATATAAGAAAAGCTTGTGGTTTTATGCTTTAGTTTTTTTGTTCGATAGGTTTTATTTATTTATTATTTTTTTTTTTTTTTATTGTTTTTAAGTAAAATTAGGTCACATTTTTAGGTTTAGGAATAACAAAAAAAAAAGAAAAAAACAATTTCCTATATTCAAATAATAAAAATTATCATAATAGAATTAAAGTATGTTACAAAAATTACTTTCTATAAAAATTTCGATTAAAAGAATTAATTTTATGCGGATTGATACAATTGACAAAGTTGTTGTAAGACATTAAATTTAATGCATTAGAAATTGTAAGAAATTAATTTGTTCAAAAATATCAATTCTTATAAACCCAAGAAACAGATTTGATTTTTATAAAATAAAATTTCCAAAACCTGTAGAACAAGAATTATGTTTACTTGGAGTTTTGAGATTTACTTAATGCTATATGTTCGAATTATAGCATGTTCGCATTGTGTTTAAATTAATTTGTTTAGTATGGTTGAAAAAAAGTGTTCGCATTATACAAACTATAGTTTGACGTTTTGATTGTTTATCAAAATAAAAAAAAAATAATCAAACAAACAATTCTTTTTAAAAAAATTGTAAAAAAAATTTTAGTTGATTTTGAAAGTAATGCAAAAGGACAAAATAATGCTATTAAAAATAAAAAAAAAATATTAAAAATTAAAATTTTTAAAAATAAATTAAGTCAACATTATATTCATTTGTACAATTTACAAGAAATAAATATCTCAAAAAAAATTTTCTGTTTAATAATTTTTGGGTTATGTTTTGTTTTTACTTAGGGAAATTATATACTTATGTGTACAATATATTTCTTTCATATTTTTTGTGATTATTCTTTTTTTTTAATTACACAAATTTACTAACAAATAATAAATATTAATTTATTTTCTTTTATTATACAATTAATTATTTTTACTATTAATTGTCTGAAATCGATTTTGTTGAATATGTGAGTCTAGGTATATTTTAATTTTGTTTACATTTTGACTTGTTTGAAATTTCAAAAATATTACTGGCAGGCCTTGCACATAAATAAAAAAATACGATAAAAACTACGATATAACATAAAAGCAGGATTGTGGTGAATGTGAATTTAACATAATTTAAGTGTGATTTATTTTTACCTATATATAGTTATAAGTATGATTAGTTTTATATGAAAAAAAAAATCGCAATTAAATTATATCTATACTATAGTTAGGGACTCAACCACAGTTAACTCGGTAAATGCGACCATATTATTACACCATTTTACTACTTAACCATGATTGACTTCTTGATTAACTTTTTCAATTCTGATACAATAGATTTAAACAGGTTTAATTTTAATCACAAAATAATTATGCTCTCACCCATGCGTTTATGTTTTATGTTACATCATAATTTTTATTAAAATTTGTTGATTGTGTGCAGTCCTGATGACAAAAAAAAACTCAAATAACAATAGGAGTGAAAGAGTAAATTGGAATGAAAAGGATTAAATCCTATAAGTCATAATATAAAAATTAATCAATTTTTTTAAATATATTTAAAATTGAGTTAATTATGTTTAAATATTGTAAAGCGAACGTACTATAAGATTCGATAGGTAGTAGATAAAGCGCATTGCATTCCACTAAAATGTCCTAGGTTAAATTACCCATATATATGAAAGCAAAATGCTTTATAGGATTTTCGACTTGTACCCAGTACTGTCATTGGGATAAAATGGATGACAAAAACAATTTATAGTATAATTTGGTAATAAAATGGAACTATACGCTATTTAAGAAAGCTTAGTGCCTGACAATGATAGTAGTTTTCGATATTTAATTTAGTTGATAAGCTAGAAAAATTATGGAATAACATATTATGTCACTCCATTTTTGGTAATAACAAAAAATGATAAGGTACTACATGATACTGCATTATTGCAAAGTACGGCATACTGTCATTATTCTATATACTGTCAAAAACATAAAAACAAAAATATGAAATTTACTAATGTACTTTTAAAGACAATTAGTATTAGGTTGTACGTATATAATGCCACGGCTAGAGCCACACTGATTAATTTGTTATTACTGTTATTATTGTTACTTATTTCAGATGATTTTTTTTTTTACATAAACCCAATTTCGTAGTTGGAATGTTATCTAATTTCAATTTTTGCAAACAATATTCAATTATATGTATGTAACGGGTGTTCCAGGAAATGCGTATCAGTTTTTTACTAGGAAAAGAAGCCGTTATTTTAAAATTTAAAAAAAAATAACTAAATTGAGGGTGCTTTATCGATTGGTGATATTTTCAACTTCCGGGAAGGATCGGAAAAAGGTTTTTCAAGCCCAAAAATCGCCGAAATTGGCCAAAATCAAGATTTTCAAATGGGAAGGGGTATTTTTTGGTTTGCAAATTCGGATTCTACGACAAAAAATAAGAAATTTTTAAATTTTAAAATAACGGCTTCTCCCCTCTTAAAAAGCTTAAGAAGCTTAAGCTGAACCAGAAATTGAACTACAAAATGACAAGTACATAATTAACACGTGAAGTAAACCATCTCAACACACTCTACTTAACCTTATACAATAGATCAAACTATTAAAAAAATAAAAACAGAGTGCACTACACTATATGAATGACAATAAAATCAAAATAAACTGCTACCCCATTAACGACATAATTATTTTAGTGAAGAATGAAGATGATGTTTAAAAGTTTCTGTTCGCTTTTACCTCAGTTACAGAACTTACATTGTACATAACCATCTGTTGATGGTGTAACAAACGAAATCGATAAAAAAATTAAATATAATTTTTTATTAATTTATTTCACCTTTGCTTTATGTTTTACAGAGTTTAGTTTTAGTTAATATTTACATCCAACATCATTTGATCTTTTTACCATATTTAATGTTCGTTTTTGACATTAGATGTTGTAAGGAAGATGTTAATTAAATTTAGTGAAGCGTATTTAAAGTTTTTGATTTAATTATGTAAACAAAACATATCAGATAGCATCAATGGTTTATGAAAATGATTAAAAGTAAACACAACGAATTAACACCGATTGATTACACCGATTGAATAAGACAGATTAGGATCTATGTGATCAAAATTTTTGTGAAAACTTCACAAACACATCCCTAATATTAATTTTTAAACAAATATTAATGAATAATTAATTAATATAAATATATTAATATAAATGTACATTTTAATCTCGTAAGGCATTTGAACTGGAAATGAATAAAAAATAAATATGAAAAAAATTTCATAAAGCAGTACAAATGCAGAATTAGGTGGTACATAAATCAAGATATTAAGCTCATGTTTCTTTTGTTTAATATTTTAAAAGAAAAATTCTTCTTTTGGCAAAATAATAACCAATTCCTAATATCGATATAAATATATTTCTATATAGCATAATATCAGTTAAATGGCAGAAAAATGTAATCAAACAATATGGCAAATACTTGGTTCAAATCCCTTGGGATATAAAATAGACGATAGCTGCTGTAAGCGACACTTAAAGTTATAATAGTAACAGTACAGTACACTAATCTAAGTATTTTGTAAAAATAATTATGATTGCAAACTGAAAGAACAATTGCTCTATACACCCAAGTGCAGTGCAAAAGATCAATTTCATAACGATTTTTTTCAATTTCACCACAAAATTAAACAAAATTCAAAAATATTAAAGTAATTTAGAGATTGAAAACCACAAAATAATTTATTTGTTATTGAAATTAGAATAATGACTTGAAATCATTATCGTTTGCCTCTATTATTTTCTATTTTTATTTTGTTTTATTTTTTTATTTATATTGTATTAAATTTTCAATTTTAAATTTAATATTTTAATTGAATAAACTTAATATTTAGTTTAAAAACTAAATTGTTGCAAGTAATTTGTCAAAAGAAAGTATAGTTATGAACATTGTATGTATTTAAAATAATAATCACCAATTGTATAATAAAAAAAAAATATATATATATATATATGTACTTCTTTCGCAATCCTTTTTTTTACTAGAATATAAATTCAAAAAATAAAAAAAATATTTGATTTTATTTAACCTTAAATCTTTTATTAATTTTTGTTTTTATATTTTATTTTATTTTTAGAAATGTTAACAGGCACATAATTAACAAACAGAATAGAAAAATAAAAAAAATAAAAAAAAAACAAACAAACAAATCAACATTTCATTTTTAAACCACAAAATCATGACATTACACGTGGAGCTTTTTCAATTAAAAAAACATTATAGTAAGTCACGTTTTAAGGATTTTCAGAGAATATACAATAAAATTACATCTATATACATAATATAATATATATATAATATTTATTTATATATAAAAATATATTAAGGACATTATAATATAACTTGTCTGTGAATATAATGTATAATAAAAAATAAAATTATAATAATCATGATAATAATAATTGTTGCTTGGTTTGCGTCAAGGCTAATAGCAACATTTATTAAGTATTGTAACTTTACATATTTATACATACATATTGATATTATGTACATAGATTTAGGATGGGTAGATTATAAAAAGAAAAGCAGATAAATTTATATATACATATACGATATCCATTCATAAGAATAATATGTAACTATTATTAAAACTCCATTTATAATCGTATAGTCATGCTGTTTCAAATGAATTTCTATTTAAAAAAAAAATGTTTTCCTTGTCATCACAAATTATATAAATATAATACATATGTGGTATGTATGTTAAATATACAATATTTTATAATACAAAATGAACACTAAAGAAAAAAAAATATAATGACATATTATGACAGTGAAATAATGTTGTTAATTAAAATTGGGCAGAATGTCAAGGTGAACTACCAATATAATAAAAATGAAAAAAAATAGTCCTTTTTTCTTAAAAACCCTAAAACGTGATTAAATAAAATAAAATAATTTCAATATTTTATTTGTGGTGTATATAAAATTATAAGCACTATAGGTATTAGAATAATTCTCATTATAAAATAAATAGATGATGGGCTCTATTTAAAACATGTAAAAACCTTATGTCTTTGTTTGTTTTTTCTCCCTCTCTTCCATTTGTTTAAATTACATATTTTATTTTTCTCCACTCTCTTCACACTGTTGTTTGGTTATATGAATTTATGTGGAATGAAATATGTCCGAATCAAAAAAATTAAATAAGTCCGAAATCTAAATAGTGTTGATTTTTTCGAACTTATTTAATTTTTAAAATTTCGAACTAACTTATCATGAAATTAATACGATATTTGAATAAATATAAATAAATACGACTTGAAAGAAAGTAAGTGTTGAGTTAATTTCATAATTTTTTTAAATTTATTTGGAGTTAATTTATAAGCTTTTTTCTTGGTTGTCGTGTTATTTTGTTTTGAATCAAAAGAGCAGATATCTATTTTCCAAGGTTGAAGAAAAAGCCTGAAAATTCCATTAAATTGGCTTTTGTATGGTATATGCTTCCTAAATTATGCGTAGCCACCTGTGTGTAAAAATTGTAAGCTTGTAAGATATACCATGCAATCCAGACAGCATGAAACATTATATTGCTACAAATAACAGTAAGTAAAAACGAAATGATTCCAATATTTTTTTTAGTTTTTTTTTTAATTTTTCGGACTTAGGTATTTCATATTTAATTAATGGTGCTTAATCAAAAACTAAATCTAATTTGAATTACCTAGACAAAATAAATTAGTTTATTAATTAGTATTAGACAATAAACAATACAAAATTTCAAATTATCAATTAGAAATGTATAAATTGATTAAAAAAAATATATATATATATACATAAAATATTATCTTTGATTTGTACATTTTTCAATTAGAATTGAGCTTTCATTACTTAAAAACTTTTCGAGTTGGCTGATTCTAAGACACAAACTAGCGAAATTTCAAATCAGGCAATTCTAATTCAATGATCAAATTATATATGACAAATATGTGACAATCACAATAATTAGTCTACTTATTAGACACACACTGGTAACCCCAAGTCTAAAATTTAAAAAATTTAAAAATAAGAAAATAAGTTCGAAAAATAATCCTATTTTAATTTCGAAAAGGAATTTTTTTTAGGTAAAAACAAAATTTTAATGAATTTTGCGGTAGAAGGTTTGAGGCTGCAATCAGTCTCAATTGAACATATTTTTTTTAAAATAATTAATTTATTTCTGTTCATCACAGTGAACAGTGACAGGCAGTGTACAATGACAGGCAAATGTAGATGGCAATACTTAGAGGTTACTAACTGATATAAAATTGTTTAAAAATGTTTTGTTTTTACTATTTTATTATATTATTTGCTATATTATATAATTTATATAAAATAAAAATATTTTAAAAATACATAACAACATTTTAAATATATTTAGACATATTAAAAGTATTTTTGTAACATTGAAATAAATAATTTAAATTATATCGAACTTATTTCATTTGAACTTAATTCATACCACTCTCATCTGCATTATAGAATATGTTACATAAAAGAAAATTCTATTCTTTATCATTACTTAAAGCATACGATATAAAAATAATTAATAAAAAATAGAGAATTATAAAAGGATACATGTTATTGTATAGGGAAATTATGAATGACACAAAAATAAAGTATAACACTTTAAATTGTAAGAAAATAAAACTATTTATAATTAAAATTAATTGAACATATATATGTACCACCTATTCAAATTAAATGTACATACGTAAACGTATAAATGGACATTATTTATATATATATATATATATATATATGTAATCGTAACATTACGAGAACTCTTCTAAGCTGTCATTTTGTGTATGACACCAGAAAAAAAAATGTTTCAAATGAAAAAAAAAAAACTAAAAATTAGTACGTACTTAAACTAACAGTATGTATTTTTGTAATATAAAATTACAAAATAATAATGTTACGTCAAGAATTAATTAAAAGCTAATTAACGTTAATATAAATTAAAGAAAATTATTGCAGAAAAGCTAAATATTTTACCAAAACAAATAGAAATAAAAATAAAACAATAAGTTGAGTGATATCCTTAGAGTAAATAACAAATATGGAAACCCTACAAAACAAAATTTGAGATCTTTTAAGTAGTCTGAATCCATAGAAGGTGGTTTTTAGTAGAAAAATTAATTTATAATAAAAATAAGTAGACTTTTAAACGTTTTATGCCCGAATATTTAGATTCTTTAAATGGAAAGAAAAAATATTATAAATAATTGTTTATTTAAAAAAGTATGACTCTTGTTATGAAAATATACTTTATTGCAAAGATATATACAATTATATAAATTCAAATTAAAAACGCTGACGGTTCTATAAAATGTTAGGTATATGTGATCTGTATACTATTTTATTATATTATATGGAGTACAGTTTTGAATATTGAACTTGAGTTATTTATTTAAAATGTGCTTGTATAGAAAAAGGCTTATAAAATTGAATTAGGTAGATCATGTGTCAAATGATAAAGTTCTTTGTACAATAAATAAAAATGTTGTATCTACTTCTTGCAAATTCAAAATGTAGACAAATTATGAATTCAATCAACTGTATTATGCAAGAGAAAATTGACGGTAGCAGAGTAATTGGTATAGAAAACAATTTATTATGATTATGCAATATATTATAGAAACTGTACAGTGTACAGGTACATCAAATATAGATGATTTAATTAAAAGTTAACAGTACCAATTGACACAGCAACATTTTAACTAACATATAACATTACAAGTGGTCATACGCACCGCATAACAAAAATGAAAGATGATTTATTTAACTTTAACTAATTTTTTAAGAACACAATAAATTCATTGTAAATATTTATATTTGTAATTTGGTATATCCCAATGAATCATACAAAAAATTTAAGTAGTACGATTACTAAAATAAATTATAGATTTATACAGTTAAAATAAACCGTCCTTTATACGCAGCCTAAAGTATTTTTATATCTTGATTAACAAAACATAAATCTATTTTGAAGATGACCATAAGATTCCTATAATTTATGATTTTCAATAGATTAGATTAGATTAGATTTATTTTGAGTTAGTAGGTTTTTATCGGGTAATCTTATTAGAAGATTTATACAAATAAAAATATTGAAGTCAATGAAAATCAAATAAATATGACCGAGTTTGAATTTAAATCCAATACACAGACTTATTAGATAAGAATAAAAGAAATATCATTATTATCTTAATCATTTGTGACTTGATTTAGGTCTAAAAGGTTTTTTATTTTATGTTAAATAATTTTTTCAGTTTTTTTCATATAAAAATTTTTTAGGTTCATTTCATTTAATAAATTCATATATATTGTCATATACTGTTATTGAAAATAAAATTTGTATATCACGCCTCGAATTCCATTCGTTTTTGATATTATGTTGAAAAATTTGTAATCTGAGAATTGGTAAAAATTAAAAAGAAAATATGTACATATATATGAAATGTGGAATCGACAAGTCAATCCCCTTGTTATGTAAATGCGTATGTATATGAATTTGAAATTCGATTAAATTTGAATTTTTTTTTCACGTTTTCATATACTATATTCATATTATATTTTATTACGTAAAATAAATAAGTAGCTGTATCAGTAAAGCATTTGCTTATAATTTAATAAAAAAGAATATTATTATTAATATGTCAATAAAATAAACAAATTAAATAATATTTTATCGAGTCACATTACTAACTGCCATTTTCAAATACCAGGAATGCATGTCAAAATGATCCCAAACAAAATGTCATTTTCAATAACATAGTCATATGGATGTATAGAATAAATACAAATAAAATAAACATAAATTAAAAAAAAAACAGTCTTGTAATCTGCAAAAGAGGATAAATTAAATTATACTAGAATTCTTCCACCCACCCTTATATCTATTAAAACATGTATTCATCCACCCACCCCTATATCTATTTAAAACATGTAATTTAATTTTTTACATCTTTAATTAAGCCTTATACATTATACTAATCCTAATTTGTTTTTGTTCACTGTAGTAAATTTTTAAATATTTAATTATTAATTAAATACTGTGGTGAATAGAGAAGAGATTTTGAATAAACACTTCTAATTTAAAAATTAATTTGTAACACTACACCGATACCGATACCGATAGAAAGTATTTAACGCATATAGAAAAATTTTGATTTACTAGTTACTTAATAAATGCGTATTGGAAGCGATTAAAATACTTTATATTTTGTTAAATGCATTTTTTATCACTTAGAAACATGCTAGATACTTTGTATCTAATACGCAAGTTAGATAAAACGTAGATGATTTATTAAATCAATACTTAAATATGGTTTAAATAGTATTTGTATAGAGATCAATATTAATTTAATTTTAACAGTGAAAATAGTCGAATATTTTCCTTTTAATTTTACTGATATGCTTATCATACAGATACGCGTATTTCGTCTACTACTTGCAGACTTCTTCAGTGTTTTGTACTCGACGAGTAAAATTAAAAGGAAAATATTCGACTATTTTCACTGTTATACCAAAATTTTACTCTAACGCTGGAAAACAAGTTTTTATAAAAAAAAATTGAATTTTGTTTTTTCAATAAAAAGCCGATAAAACGTCCATCAGGTTCGATTCTCGATGATAGCAACATTCAATGACCTTTTCGACCCCTTTGGGGTATTGCCCTTTATTATTGGATACAGAAAAAAATAATTGAGAGTATAATTTGATAACAATTCAAAAATAAAAGAACCACCCTATTTAAGAAAATTTACTTCCTGACAGTAATACTAATTTAATGAGCTGATATGCCAGAAATTTGACACATAAATTCTCGAATAAAATTGCACATTCCCATTTATGTAATAAAAACTGCAGTACCGTACTTAATGTACGCAAAAATAATTAATTCTATTTAAGCTCCTGTTAAGAACATTAACATAAAAAAAATCACTCTCAGATGTCTTTCACGGCTCTACGTCAAATGTCCTAAATGTCAAATATGCTAATGTCAAAACTCCGAAAATTAATCGCATAGCCCAAGCATTGATGAAGAAAGTAAGTTGTTTCCGTAATATCGATATTTGCAAAATAAACAAAATTGTGAAAAAACGCTCGACTTTTATTCCATAAATTAAAAATATATTACTAAAAACAAATCTGACTATCAAAAACAAATCTAAAATTTTGTTTTTATGTTAGAAGTTTATTATGTCAATGACAAAAAACCTAATTTTTAGAAATGACAAAACTTTTAACAAAAATGGGCACCCGCGCGGGCACGGAAATAACTCTACTAAGTAAAAATCCACATGTGTCATAACAACACATGCAGCGGCGGATATTTTTTAAAATTACCGTTTCAAAATATTCCACATAATTTTTAAATAATTGATTAAAGCATCCAGTTGAAACTACTTTGAAATCAGAAATAGTTTAAGCTAATCAAAGTTAAGTTCACAAAAGTTACAAAAATTACAAAATTTTATATTTTTCAGAAATGACAAAACTACTAAAAATTGTGACATATCATCTAACATTTGGAAATGATTTGGATTATTATTCTTGAATTCGTGTGGAAAAATTGTTAAGACTTCTGACATTATTTACTTAGGCGATTTGACGTAGAGTCATTTTTCACCACTTTAATTTATCAAAGATCACCACCACATATTTCAGAAGTGAAAATAAATTTAGAAAATATTTTGATAAATTTAAAATTTCTTAATAAACGTAATTTTTTTGTTATTATTATTTTTTATGAAATAAAATTAATTTATTTTGATTTTTAATATTAAAACGAATATTATAAAATTTATGAACTCTACTGACAGCTAAATACGCTAAATAATAAATTGAGTATAACCAAATACAAGTTCTAACAAAAGAATTTCCAACTTAATCGAAAGTTTGCCCTTGAGATTTATCAATAGTCATAGAAAATGCTAAAATGATTGATAAATGTGTTCGTTTTATAGAAAACAGTAAAAATGCATTAGAATAAGTTGGTTAAAACAATGAATTTTTATGGGTATTAAAATATGTAAAATACGTTGGAGTACGTACGATGTGTTAAAATACGGTTATGCATATCAAAAATTTTAAGAATGTCCAATTAGAATTTCACAAACTATGGTTCTAAACTATCGTTTTTTAACAACTAGCCCATTACCAGTATTTAAATTTCAAATAAGTAAAATAATTGTCGCCTTTTATTTTAAAAATAATTTATGTGGAACTGGAGATCAACAAATAGAACAACTTTGTGTGCTACAGAATTTAAAAACTTAATTTTTTTTTATACACGCATTGTGATTTAATTTCATTTTATACACAGAATTGATTTGAAGGGAAATAGGATGATAAAGGAGAATTTGTATAGGTAAGTTGGAGGCGATATACAATTGCGTTCTCTTTCATCATCATATTCTATACATTAAATACTATGTTTTAAAGCTCTTCAAAGTTAGGACAGTAAATTTTTACATTGGATAATTTTTTTATACTATTTATATAGGATTTGATAAAATTGGATATTTTATCCAATTTGATCAAATAGATAAGAAATTGAATAAAACTATCAAAATAAAAAAAAAAAAATTAAATTTACATTAATTAAATAACGCAATCCACTCTCCCTTTCTCTCTTTCTCTCTATACGATACAACTCCGAACTATATGCAATTCATAATAATTTTCTATTCTTTCTTACTATTCCTTTTGAACATGCTCTGAATATTAATATACTTATGTATTGAAAAAATTCAAAAATACAGAATTTTTTATTTTAATAAATTAGAAGAAATATCACGTAAACGTAGATGATTTATTTAATCAATACTTAAATATGGTTTAAATAGTATTTGTAGAGATTAATATTAATTTAATTTTTTTTTTCCCTCTATACATTCAATTTATGCTTTTTCTTGTATTTTGTATCGTCAATGCAATTAATTAAAAACAAAATTACATTTTGTCTGAGCAATTTCAGAGGATTTTAGAGCTTAAGACTTTTTATTTATTATGCAGTACCGACTTAGCATAGGAAATGATTCCTAATTTTGTATATATTTAGTAATATTTTAGAATTAAATTAAATATTTTTATTAAATATATATAAATTTATTAGAAATTCGATGTTAAGATTTAATATAGAGTAATAACATTCACAGATTGCTTATAATTATTAGAGATGAACGTGTAAATTTAATAAAGAATTAAAAATAAATCTCTATCATAATAGATTAAAATGACATAAATGAATTAAATATGACAGCCTTTTTTTCGAATAATTCCGCCTAGGCAAAAATCTAGTACAAAAAATTTGACATTACATGAGAAAATTATCGTATTTTCAATCGTGTTAAATTATTAGGCGACATTTAAATTTTGTGCTAGTTTTAAAAAATAAAAGTATTAATTATTAAAAGTAAATTGTTGTTAAATTTTGTAAATAAAAATTAAAATATTAAAATTGTTGTCTGTTGTTGTATACCTAAATACAAAAATTATATTTTGAAAATATTAAAACATGAACCTTTATAAATAAATAAATACAATTATGTAGGTATGTACCTACATTGTTAAATTTTTATTTCACTTTTTAATGTTTTAACTTTATAACTTTGTTTTTCAACAGATTTTTTTTCTGTAATATGCCATCTTTACCCAACTGTATGCAATATTTTTTATGTTTCTTAACTGAGATAACATTGAATTTTGACAATTTAATTACATATTATGTTTCTTAACATCATTTTCCACAATTGTAATTTATTGAAGGGGCCAAATACCTAACAACATTTCAGTATTCTGCTCCATCACCTTGGCTAATGCGTAACAGTCAATATAATAGAAAAATTCCACTTCCTCTACGTTATGTCCACTGAAGTTTAAGTTGGTCAGGGAGTAGTTGTATAGATGTTTAATATCTTACACCCCTATTACAGAACAATGTTTTCATCAATATTTGTCAATATATTGATGAGAAATTATTGATGGTAGATGGTTTATTCTCATAAATATTTTAGTGTCAAAATCAGCTGAGGTAATAAAAAATTACCTTTTTGGGAAATGTTCAGATAATGTTATAATATTAATTTATGATGTAATTTTAAAAAGAACAATTTTTTATATTAATTATAATAATTATAGAAATTATTGTAAAAAAATCCTTGATATATTATTAAAATGTGCACAAAAATAATTTGTTGTTTTGTATACACAACATTTTTTATAATTTAAATTGAAGTCAAAAACATTCATCCAGAAATTATGTTTTTATTTTCAGAATACTGTCAAAAAGTCAAAATGTCAAAAAGTAGAAAAAAAATTTACGAGTTCAACATTGACGTGTAATAGCTCATCAATGTATAGATATTGTTAATATATGGACAATGAAATTGATGAGAATATTGATGTGTAATATGGCACCTTAATGTTCAACATAGTAATTTTCAAATCTACTTGCAGTAAACTATTATACAAACATCAATGTTTTTTTCAGTTTTTTTATGGGTTAGTCAAAAAATTTATGTAAAATATCACTAATTTGATAATTCATAATTATTTAATTCAAAATTTCTTGATATACATTTTTTTATTAAGCCTTTTTTCTCATATAATTATCCACTTAATTATAAATCAAAAACTCATCACATATTAATTTCATAAGTTTTTTTTTTATATTCACAATTTTATATTCAGAAAAAATTATCAGATTAATCAAATGACAATTACAATGGGAATGGATTACATAATATTTATGATGTACATACATACAAACATATACATATCCATTAGATCACTGGAATTAGAATCGAATTCATTTCGCTAGACATTTATGAAACATATTAACAAATAAATTTAAAATGCCCACCTACAAACTACATTATATTTTAGTGAATTAGTAATTTTTATAACCAATTCAAAACAAAAAAAAAAAAAAAAATATAAACATGCCCGCTCACATTTTCTAATTGGATGACACATTTGGATTGTTTGTTAAGTTTTTCGTGAAATATAAACAAAAAATAAAATAAATATAAAAATTCAATGATTAAATTAAATTTTCTATTATACTTTTTTATTTTCATGTTACATATTAGAAATTCAGTATAAAAATACAAAAAAAAAAAAAACAAAAAAAAAATTAATTTCTATAGTTTATGTGAACAGCGAAAAGTGGGCTTATTAAAAGAAGCCCTCTATTGTAAAATAAAAATTTAAGAACGCAATTTTTCAAAACTAAAAAAAAATTTTTTTTTTATGTAGATATGGGTAGATAAAAACAAAACAAATTTTTTTAAAACAATATCTACTACCTCTTCCAACTACCCTTCATTTTCATCTATGGAAAAAAAATAGTCACATAATTTTCACCATGTTTATTGTTTACATTTTCCCATTCATGATTTCAGCAACTAAATGATAAAATATGAAAACAAAAAAAAAGAAATCTCTTTGAACATTGTGTTTGAATTGACAAAAGTCCAACTATAAGAATATATGTATTACTATTTACATACTTTAGAAAAGGAAATTTAAGTCTTAAGACTGATGAAACTGATAGGTCGTCGATACATCATCGAAATACATAACAGGAGCCAAATTCCAAAAATAAATTTTTGTTCGTGCACATTTTTGTGTGTGCCAATTTTTTTTAAGAAGTTTTACATTTTTCAGAATTACATGCTGAATGTATGCTTAATTATGAGTTATGGGTCGCAATCAGTAGAGGTGAGTTTTTTACAAGCTTTTAAAGAAGTTTTGCATTATTTTGAATTCGCATGGTTGAATGCAAGCTGTAAGCAATATTACATGCTGAATGTATGCTGAACTATAATTTTGACATGTGAATGAGTTTTGAACCGAATTCTGCAAGGATGAGTGTCTTTCATTTCGTGCACATTTTTTATCTGTAAACTTTTGAAGTAGTTTTGCATTTTCATTTTGATTTCGCATACGGTGAGTGCAAGCAAAATTATATATTGGATGTATGATGAGCTGTAATTTTGAAATGTCAATTAGTTTTGGATCGAATTCCGCAAGGGTAAGTTGTTTTTCCTGGGCATAATTTTATGTGTGATTAATATGTTTGATTCCTTATATAGTGACTAAAAAATGATGTGCTGAATACATGGTGAATTATAATTTTGATATGAGCTTTTTTTAACTAATATCATTAAATTTTTTTACAGATATATTTAATGAGTGATGTAAATTTGATACAATATGCTTTCTATTATAATCGTCACATCAAAATTATAACACGCATACATATGTACAAGTACATTCATTCAATTCAAATATTCTTTATTTTCATAATATGTAGTTATGTACAAAGATATCGTTTTAAACCAATAAAATTATTATTAAACGTAATATTGATTTTACTTGTTTTCAAATACATTATTTGTACATACATAAATAACTAAGATAAGATAGTTATTATAGTTATTGTATATTTACATGACAGCCCTTTTTTCCAAAAAAAAAAAAAATTATTAATTTTTTTTTTTACTTGTTTTTATTGTTCTTATTTTTTTTATCTCTCTATCCAGGAAAATCAGATTGTTGACTGTTGAAAGTTGCTCATAACGGTAGTATTATAGCAAAAGAAGCAAAAAAAAACAAACGAAAAAGTTTAAATGAAAACAAAATTCAACGCGCAATTTTATTTACTAAAAGACACTAATACATAAATAAACAATATATCTGTTGTAGAATACAGTTGGTCGCAAAAGTATTTGAACATAAAAATGGATTTATTCGTTGTGAGAATCAACTAATTTTCTAAAATATTTTTAATCAATCTAAAAATTTTACCGTTAATACTTGATTATTTGTAGATCAGTTTTCGGACTTGTTTCAGATATTTCCTATATAAAGTTATCTTCAGAAATGGTGCTTTTGAAAAGAGTTAGAACTTAACATTTAGAAATACAAGATCATAAATTTGACGCGAAAGAAATCTACTATTTTTACTTGTAGATCTGATACATTTGTTATTTGCATTAAAAAACCAGTATAATTTTTTTTAATTTTCTAATCTTCTAAGCTACTCGTGTAAGACTAACTGAATTCGTTAAATATGCTAAATTTATCATCAGGCAAAAAAATATTTTCATTTTACTTCAATTTTGACGTCTTGAAACATTGATAGCCTTCTACTTTCTAATAAATAATTTCAAAAACAATGATGGAACATGACATACAAGATATACTAAATATTTAATCGAAAACACACATATATGTCAAAACAGATGCAATATGATGCTGTACGATTGCTTTTTCAAATTTCATTTCGCATAATACTTTTAAACTTAAATTACACCAATATTTTTCAAATGACAAAGCCGAATAATTATTTTGTTACCCAATAATGTTATACTAGCATTCGTCCGCTCCTCGAAATTGGAGGAAGTTTAAAATAAAAAATCGTATTCGTATTTCGTTATAAATTGTTTTCCATCATTTCAATTTATCGTGAACACTATGATTTTTATTGATTTATCTTAAACAACAACCTCATACGTAATAATTCGTTTAAAAACATAAAAATTAAATTTAAATCGGGGCTGTTGGTTGCGACAATTTGATAAATCAAAATTTTTGTGTGTTAAAATGACTTATATATTGGGTGAAATTTTAAATTGAAATTTCTAATTGAAAATTGAAAAAATTTTAATAAATATTTTAAATCGCCACGTCTCTTTTTAAATGTCTATTATTTAAAAGAATAATAATAAAAATCAGTTTTTAAATGGTTCAAAAATTTGTACCGTACTTTTTTCAATTTACAGTTTAAAATATAATGATAATAATTACACTTATTTCACCATTGATATTTTTTTAATTTTTTTTAATTTTCTTTGCTTTCTATTTATTTTTCTGAAATGATAAGAATCTGGTAAGTTATAAACACGTTACCAAATTTTAAAAATTTTGTATTCTTTGTTATTTTACGTCTAAAATTATTTGTGTAAAACGAAACTAAATAAATAAATATTTTTTTACAAGTTTCATCTTACTAATATAGTAAATAGTTCTTCTAACTAACTGTTAATATCAAGTATTTTGTTTTAGTCGTATTTATTGTTAGTTTATGTTGTTCTATCCATTAATAAATTTTATTCATGTCAGGATTGATTAGCACTTCTAATTTATTTATTTATTTATATACATAGTTAATCTGCAGATAAATCTACAGACTAACTGCAACTCACAACTACTTTTCTTTATCAAATATGAACCTTTTATAAAGTAGGTAAATATTTGGTATATACTTTGTATATTGTATATTATATTGGCCCATATTTTGATAGTCATTTCACTGTCATTTTTTATGAAAAACAAATTTTGCGATTTCGATAGTCGGAAAAAATGACAAAAATCATAAAAAATGAAAACAAGCCTATTTTGATAGTCGGGTTTTATGAATATATTCGGATAAAATGACAAATTTTGTCATTTTGAAATTGTTAAGTGACGGGTATGTTTGTTTGAAAACTTTTAAACTCAAAATATGGCCCATTATTTTTATTAGTTTTTAATTATTATATTATTCTAATATAAGAACCGATGTGGTTCTATTGAAAATTATTTTCAGTAAATTCAGTATTCCTCGGTCATTAACTTCTAATTTTTAAGATTATTGAGACCATGACAAGGTAATCAGCAAACAATATTTGAATTCGGTTCACAAAATATTTGTCATCGTAATTTACATTTAATTCTTACAAGTTGAAACATTTTTTTCTACGTACAAAAATTTTTGTACTAGACTGTATGTCTGTCTCTATACAAATGTAATACTATAATATTGTATAATAAATTAAGGCAAATGACATCACCATGTATGATAGCAAAAATTTTGTTTCATCAAAAATCAAATCAAAAAACAAAATATAAAAAAATATCTGCAACGTCTTGTAAATAAATAATATCAGATATTTTTGTTTTGTGATTTTATTTTTAATTATTTCTATTCTCTCCAATATTCTTATTACAAATTACAATCTGTTAATTTAATTTTCAAATTAATATGCATTTAGTATTTTTTAATTCATATTTTTCTTATTGAAGTGTAGGTAGGTACTATGTTATATTTTGTTTGCGACCCCTCATTTAGTTATAGGATCGTAACATTTGACAGATACGGGGTAACGTATAGAGAAACTGTGTATTTTTGTTTACATTATACCATTGGACCTGTTTTCACGATTATATCACAGATACATTTCATTCGCATACATTTCATAACATCTGATCAACAAACGTATACAGAAAATCGTCTTCGCAAAATTTGTTTACGTATGCTGGAGCTGTTATTATGAATATGAATCGTGGAAACAGGTCCATTACCAGCAAATATCTACATAATATATAAAAATAAATTTCTGTACACTATATATGTTGTCAAACATTATTTTGAAAATTTAGGGTCAATTTGTTTAAATTAAATTTGTTGTTAAATTATTTGTTTTTCAAATAAAAATTAAATATTTTCAACAACAATCAAAACTTCTTAAATAACATAAGTTCTACTTTTATTTTTAATAACCACGAAATCGAATAATCTATCTTTAATAATCGAAATACTGTTAAATAAAATTTAAGAAATAATGAAAGTAAAAAAAAAACTGAATTTTCTGAATCATACAAGGTGTTTCTTGTACTGAGTTCCTTTGCATAGTCGATATATACATTTTTTATATATATTTTTACAATTAAATGCTGGTGGGTTTTGCAGAAGCAACTGGAATGTTCACTCCACTTACCTAGCTATACCTACCAGATAAAAGATACAGTTATGAAGAAAAAAGAAGATAGATAACAAATTTAATTGAAACATTCATATACAATAAATATCCATATTCAAACCATTCATTATTAATTCATAGTTTGATCCACTTAATTAGTGCCATATAAAATCACATTTTGTAAGATAGGGAATCAGATTTACAGAATCAAAAAATAAACTGTATACATTTTATTTGTCCGAAAACGTTAAACGATTCTAAATAAATATTTCACCTCAGCCCACCCCAGTTTCATACTAAATATAAATTTCAAAAATTTAAATTATATTTTTTTTTGTAGATGCCATCATCAGCTTCGTCAGCTACTTTTAAGAACAGACAATGTCAATGTTGATGCCATTATATAAGTACATACATACAATATTGTGCGATTACAACTTTTGTATAAAAAATTGTTTTTGTTTTTTATTTTAAATTTTAAAAAGCCTGTTACAAAAACTTTTGTCAAGTATAAAGAAAAAAAATTTTTGTAAAACCAATATGGAACAATTTCAAAATTAAGAATGGACAAATATTGTAAT
This sequence comes from Argyra leucocephala, assembly GCA_963942445.1. Lineage (NCBI taxonomy): Eukaryota > Metazoa > Arthropoda > Insecta > Diptera > Dolichopodidae > Argyra > Argyra leucocephala. Next base: position 38,099,460 of record OZ012680.1, on the reverse strand, counting down.
CGATAAACCGACATATTATACTGAAATTTCTATTGCTATATTATATACACATAATAATGCAAGTACCTATGTGTATTAGATGATATTGATAAAACAATTTATTTTATTATATGACCACTAAAAAACAAAAAAAAACAAAAACAAAAAAAGAATAGAAAAATCAAATTTCAATTGTCCATATTATGTCAATGTCACAAAATATATTTCAATTGAAATTTTATTTTGATTTTATCGTATTGGACATATGAGCATAATAATATTCGTACCTTTTGTTTTTGGTTTTTTTTTTTTTGGTTTATACCCATCCCCATTAATATAGTAAATTTTCAAAATAATTTTACAATTACATATTATTTGAAAAAATTCCGAAATGATAAAATTTCAAAGTGTTACCCAATCTATTTTAATTCATGTTTTTTAATTTAAAATCAACTGAATTTATTTAAATTTATTTTGAAATATTTTTTTTTATCATTATCAAAGTTGATCCGAATAATTTTTTTTTTTTTTGAATAATTACACATTAATACATACATATATATATGAATTTAAGTTTCAATAAAAAGAAAAATAAAAAAAAATTTGTATTTATTTTGGCTCAATTCTTTATTACCATAAAGATATTTTAAATTTATTCAAAATAAGTATGAGCTTTTCTCGCTCCCGCGAGGTCTTTTTATTAATGCTAAGAGTTAAATAACGCCCACTGATCAGTGCAAAATTATATATATATATATATATATATTATATATATATATATATATATATATATATATATATATATATATATATATATATAAGTAATTTATAAATATTTTTTTATTTATTTATTTAGTAAAAATTACTGGAATCAATTTATTTTTGTTTTGTATGTAGTTAGTTAATCTAGATGGAATTTTTATTTGAAAACAATTTAAGTTTTATTATATTATGGTGATTGTTTTAAAATATTATTTTAAGAATCGAAATAATTCATAGTATTCCTATTAAAAAAATCACATCGATCACAAAAATGGTAAATTCAAAAACTATTAATGGTGAAATGATAAATTCAAATTCAATTACGTACTTTAAAATTCTCGGAAGATGCAATGGTCAACATATTTTAAAATTTTTGTTTTTATTCAATTCCAGCAAATAATATTTGAATTCAATTTAGTTTCTGTATATTTTAAATTTCTATTAAATCTATAATAATCAATTTATCAATGATTGATGAATATTCTGAGAAAACAAAACAAAATAAAATTGTATAAAATGAAATATTAAAATCATATTGAGTATATCGATTCAAACGTTTTGAAGAATTGAACTTGAACTGCAACAGTCAATTGGAATCGTAGATATATGAATATTTTGTATTAAAAAATTCTAAATTGTTTTTAAATTCTGATTTTGCATAATTTTGAATTTATAAAATTCTGAATTAAATAAATTCGGAATTTTTCCAAATTCAGAAGGTTTTTTTCTAGGATATTAGAAAATAAGAATTTTCTAATTCACAATTTTTTGATCGAAAACTTTGAAATGTAAAATTTTTTAATTCAAAATTTGATTACATATAATTTTTCGATTCGGAATTGAGAATAGGTTCATAGGTCACAGCCCACTATATTAATTTTGAGTTGCAAAATTCTGAATTTTGTAAAAACTATGTAGGTACATATACTTTTGATTTTTTCAGGGTATTAAAAAATCTGAATTTCCTAACTCACAATTTTGCAATTTGAATTTTGTAATCCAAAGTTTTAAAATTTAGAATTTTGTTACACAAAAGTTTGTAACTCAAAATTAAGTACTCAACCCAAAGCTTTATTAACATTATATTAACATAATAAAATTAACCTTTCCGGTGGTGACTTCAAATACAGCATTTTTATTATTATTAGGTATTCAGCATCAGTGTGAAAATTTTAGCTCTGTCACGACTAAATTAAGCTGTTAAAATTTATTTTTAACAGGAAAAAAAATGTGTAGTACTGGGCCTAACTGTAAAAAATTTATGTTAACCGTTGTCAGTAATCATAATGATTTTTATTTCAAAACTTAAGATAGATGAATGCTTAAGACCAAATACAGAATAGAGATAGAAACAAATAGGCTGAATAGTATTTTAATTATTACAAATAAATTAAAAAAAAACTTGTGTTGCCATACAATTTTCTAATACCTAACGAAATACTTAGAAAAGCTGGCACATTCAAAATTTATTATCAATACAGAAATTGGAAGCGCTTTAAATGAAGCTTTAGTTTATTTCATATACATTTTTTTTAATAATACTAATCTTCATGTTATTAGTTATAGATTTAATTTAAAATAATTTAAAAATTATTAAAAATTAAAGATTAAAAATTAAACAAAGATTAAACCTCTAGGTATGTTTCACAAATTTTATTAAATATCTTAATCGATTTCGGTTATTACACCATCAGGGGATTTGACTGATAAGACTGTTCAGTCGATCATGATGGTGTAATAAGCGAAATCGATTAAGATAGGTTGACTGATGATACTGTTCAGAGATCTAGAGTTTTAATCTTTATTTAATATTTAATTTAAATTTAAAAAACGAATACAATCGATTTTATGTGATCATTGCTTTCTGTTATTTTTTATTTTCTTTTGATATAAAGACCTGAAATGTTTAACATTAATGATAAATAGTCTTATTTTACAAAGGATATATCAATTATAAATAATTATTTTTTATTTAAGTTTTGTAAGAAAAATTATTTTTGCTCTAAATTTCTATACTGTTTTTCTTTAATCGTAGCAGAATCCTATAAAAAAAACCGGCTGCTCGACTAATTCTAAAACAAAATATAGTCACACTGCTCATCATACCTAATAGACGCATGTAATAGGTAGGTAGAAGTGGCCATTCCAGTTACTTCTGGAAAACCAATTAGTCATTAATTTAGTCCTTTTTAATTTAGCACAATTAAGTCCTTTTTAATACCACAATTCGAGTGACCTATTACTTGTTGTTGGTTGTTATGGGGGGGTTATTCTCTCAATCAGACGAATGTAATACTCCAATACATTTATACTCAGCTGTGTAAATGATACTGTATTAAAATTACCAGAACAATCAATTAATATACTGTGACTGATACTGTAGGCACAAAAAATACTGTAAAAACTAGCTTTGAAATCAAAAATCATTCAAATCGACGTGTTATTTCAACAATTATAGAAAATTCAATGTTAAACTCAAAAATGATTCAGATTGGAAAAAAAATATCAAAAAAATATCTGTCGACCAGTATGGTATAATAATTATGTCATCTTTATGACTACTCAAATCAAAAATATCTCAGGTTCGAATCCCACTTAGAACATGGATGTGTTTAATTAACATTATTTCTTTTTTTCGTTATTCCTTTAATCAATTGAAATTTTAGAAAATTGATTTTTATTATTTTTTTATTTTTTAGTTGGCAATAACTGAAATATAATGAAATTGGGATGAATGTCTAATTCTTGAAAATAGTATAGTTATTTTGTTTATTTATATAATTGTACCAATAAACTAATATAGTCTTTTGGTTTACTTTATGTAATAATTTACAGTATCATACCTAATATGTGAAAAATTTATCGTATCTAAGGAACTATGTAACATTATTATATAAAAAATTGAATAAAATTAATTGTGATAATCTGTCAAGTGTCAACAGTGTCAACTCAGGCAGAAATGTCTATAATCATTATATTACGACTAACATACCCTATTGTCAGTCGGAATCGTTAAATTACAACTAGGTGAATTACAACTACTAACAGTCGTCGATATAAGTATAAATTATGCAATAAATAAACTGTAAGTCAACAGAAACCTGATTGAAGTTTCAGTTAAACTAAGACAATTCATAAAAATACAAAAAATAACATTAACAGTTTTAACTTCTCTACCGGATCCGCGATTGATTTAAATATAAATTTTGAAATTGTAAATTAAACGAATTTTCAAAATTATAAATGGGTTGGGCACCTAAGTTCTTTTTTTCAATAATATCGATTTTAATAATTTGGTTGTTTTTTGAAATTCCGATTTTCAAAATCTCGATTTTTAATCTCGGAAAATTGAGCTTTTCTGAAAATTTTATTTCTTCAAGTGATTTGAAAAAAGTGTGAATAAAATTTTTTCTCACAGTAGGAAAATTTAAATTTTAAAATATGAGGTTTTAAAAAAGCAAGTTCTCAACAAGCAAAATTTTAAAAAAGGCGAAATTTTAAAAATTTCGAGGTTATAAAATTAGAAATTTAAAAATATTGAGCTTTTGTACCACTCCCATTGAAAATTTGATATTTTGTAATTGTAATTTTAACAATGTCAGAATTATTTCAGTTGACGAATGATTAAAAAAAAACTATGGAAATGATAAAAAAATATGACAAATAAAAAATTAAATTCTTTATCAAAAAACAAAAATAGAACCTATCAGCGATACAAGAAATCAGTACAGTAACCGAAATTAAAATTGTAATTAACTTACATTGAATTTTACAATTCGAACACAGTTTTAGCTTAGAATAAAGTTAATGACACAAAATACACTATAACCTCGATAAATCTATAATGATTTTATTTTGAAGCATTCCGAATGATTATCCTTCGGTGTTCCAAAAAAAAAAATAAAAACACTTTTCCACACAAAATTTATGTAAGAATTCAAATATTATCTGAAATCAAAAATTTTAGGAGTATATACATGATGCCGAATTCAAACCTATCTACAATTATTTGAAAAAAAGTTTTTATGATCCAAGCTTCACTATCTTGTATATGTACTATCACTATACCTATCGGAATAATTTAAATTTACTACCTTCGGTGATAGTAAAATATAAAACTTAACAAACACCCTTATAAATACCCCTATATTTGAAATTCTCATCCATTTTTTTTTTTGTAATTGTTCGATATTCAAATGCACAACCACTACATAATGTCGGCTTTTAAATAAATAAATAAATTTTAATTAAATTTATACAGTAAAACACAAAAAAAAACATGCTATCGTTAAAAAAAAATTATTTTTTTTTTAATACTAGTAGACTTAAGTGTTAAATAATCAAAGATTTATTGATTTAAAATTACATTTTGTTATCTTATTAAAAGTTCTGATGATGCGGCTATTTACAAAAGAAAAACAAAAAATAAAGTAATAAAATAAAAAATGGTTGAATAATATTTAATTTTATAGTTAGTTGTTTATTTTTTAAAGTTATGAATTCCATTAAGTAAATGCAATAACTATAATTATTGTAAATTAATTCTTATGTGATGGAATCACTAATTTTGTTTGTTATTAAATTTATATCGTATATAGATGGATATTCTCCAGTATTACATATTATTAATTATATTCTGTTATACTAAATTTTAAATTGCTAAATATATGCTATGACTCTTCTGTATTCAGATTATAAATTTTCTGTATAAAAATTAAATTATGATATAATGGTAATCTCGGCTTGTGCATTGCTTTGATGAAGTTGAATTAATATTTGTAAATAGAATTTGACAGTATTAATCGCAAAAAATTAGTTATATTATATGAGGTAGCTCATGAGGGTAATCTAATTTCTACTTTTAGACTTGTTGACAATTTTTAATAATATTTTAATAAACAAAAATTTCTATCAACAACTGAAATATTATAGAACAAAAACAAAAATAAATTGTGACGAATGAAGAACTAAAAAATAAATAATATTATAATAAATTTAATAGCTTTCATACAATTTTTATCTGGTGTTTACTGAAATTGAATTTTGCGATATTTTCTTTAATAGATTCATAGAAGAAAATTTGCAACGTTTGCGTTGGACCGAATATTTGGTAAGATTAGATGAAAATATAGCACACATAAAATGATTTTGCACATATAATGTTGTGCTCTATCTTACAAGACAAAGAATAAAAACAAGATCGGCTGTACAAAATGCCAAAACGTAAGGATAAATAAATTGAAAAACGGTTGTTTAAGTTGGGGAACAAGAAAATTAGAGTAAAGAAAGCAAAAACTCAAATCGAACTAATTTAATTACTAGATTCTAAATAAGGGTCCATTAATTTTTATCTCACTGTGACCATTAGTCCAATTATAAAATTACAATACTAATAAATTAATAGTGTTACCTCCTGAAAGTACCTAATCTAATCTGTTTGATCCAGCTGCATAATATCAATAAAGGAAAATTCTTTAATACTAAATAGCATTTTGAAAAATGTAAAAAATTAAAACTACAAAACATTAAGAACTCTTGCATTTCTTAAACAGAAGAAGAAAGTATATTTTATAATTCTTTTAACTTTTTCTTAACATACAATCTACACATTGGATCATGACTTCAGTACATCATCAAGCATATTTAAAACGATTCACTCAAATAGATTCCTCTAGTACTACACTTAGCCATCGTTTATGGTGTATAAAGCATCTAACATATAAGATATTTTATATACACTTTGTACGAGCGATTGGACTCATTGGAGATTAAATAAATAAATAAATAAAAAATATTTAACAAAATGAGCTATCAAAATTATTAATAATTGTAACTATATTAATAGTAATTGTAACTACAAGTATAATAAATTATAACTGTAAATAGTAACGGTTTTTTTTTTTATAAAAATTGTAAATGGTTTAGATAAGTTAAATAAAAAATATAGACAGAGATGATACACAATAGATAACATTCTTAGGCCATTACCGAAATATAAAAGTTTACGTTTTATAAATAAAGATCTGACGAAATTGAAAGTATTAAACAAAAAATTAATTCATTACAACGTAGGCCTTTTTATTATTATTTTTATTTAATAGCATAGAACTAAATAAATAAATAATTTGTGAAGAAAATTTTCACTAAAAAATTTTTAGTCAAACTTTAATTGTAAATAATAAAAATTTGTTTTAGTAACAACATGAATCTCTCAACTGTGGAACACACTACCCCTAATTTCGTATAGATATGTATGTTTTACAAGTTTTCAAAATACATGTAAATAAATATCAGATTAACACATCCGTATTATCCGTATTCGATTGTTGAACTTTAAAATTTCAAAATCTTATACTTAGATTATAGGTTGTTCGACTAACCAATATTAACCTATTAACTTATATTTATTAACTATACTGTAACAACAATATGTTACAATTTTGTAAAAGCAATGCTTCAATGTTTATCCGATTATTAAAAATGTTAAAATGAAAAATAAAATTAATCCAAAATATATAATAATGAAGCACAACAACTAAATTTATTTGTAATTTTAAAAAACATTTTACTACAGTTCGCAATAGTATTATTTAGATTCACTTTTCCTTTTGCATATTTTTTATGTTTTGTGACCACTTCGAAAAAACTCGATTTTCGCAAATTAAGAGTTTAATCTATACAAAAATTTTATTTGTACTAAATTGTAAAGTCCTCAGTCCACAGCCTGCCCGAAAAAGGTACTAAAATTAGTTTTTAATACATTTTAGTACCCCTGGCCTAAAAAGGGTACTAAAATTAGTTTGTATACGTTTATGTGCAGTCAAGATAACAAAAATAAATTAAATTAAATCTATCCGAAAAACAATTTAACTATTAAAATATTTGATTAATTTAATTATGTTCAAACTATTTCTCTCTTTACTTAAAATAAGTACAAAATTTTTAAATTATTGATTTTTCGAAATAAATTTTAATTAACGAAATTATTTAATTGACTTTGAAAACTCTCAGTTGATTTATAAACCATTAAGTAATAGATTTTATAGTATCAATATATTATTTAAATTATATCATTATTTGTAAATTCAACTTTATTTAAAAATAATAAATAATAAATATTGACAGTAGATAATATATTCCAATAAAATATATTTATATAAAATGATTGCATATACAATAACAAAAAAATAGGACAGAATATTTTTTTTTGAATTAAAAGTAATTAAAATTCGTTAAGATTTTTAAAATTGAAAAATTAAAATAGAATGCAAAATATTAAAAGCAATTTATTTAAATAAATATTTTAAGTAATACACAAATGTCATATATGTATATGTATATATTTGCAAATTAAATTTAAGAAAAAGCCACCACCTTTAATGTACTCACTTCGCTGCACTTCAGATGCTGACGCCAATAAATCAATGTTGTCATCATCAATATCCATTTTTTATTTTGTTTTTTTTTTTTTTTGTTATTATTGACTGTTTTTTCTCTTTTTTAATTTTGTTTTTTTTTTTATTTTTTGTTTTATGTATTTAATTAATTTTTTAATTTAAATCCTTGTCAATAATCAATAATATTATTTTTCAAAGAAAATTAATTCCAAAAAAAATTTTCGTTTTTTTTTTTTTTTTTTATATCTGTAAACAGAGAAAAGAGAAAAATTCTAAAATTAAAAACACTTTATTTTATTTTATTTTTTAATTATTTTTATATTGTATAATAAAATAAATTAAATTTTTGAAATTTATATAGGTAATTTTCACAAAATAAAGAAATTACCACGAATCGCGCTAAAATCAATTCACTACCGAATAGTCAATAAAATTAACCAACAAAACAAAAAAAAAATCTTTCTTGATTGGAATTCGCGATCGGAATGATCACACACTGTGAGTGAATACTCATACAAAACTTTTTTTTTCGTTTTTTGCTCATTCATTCTGTATTTTGTTGACAACATAACAGGAAAAACAATAACAAAGCTTAACCTAACAAAAACAACGAAACGACACAAAAAAAAAACTTTAATTGTCAAGGTAGAATCTTACAAAATAACAAAAAAAAAAAAAATAAACATAACAATTGTTTATATGGTAAATAAATTAAAGTTCAGTCAGCACAGCACTCAGTAGGGAGAAAGAGAATGAGAACATTTGGAAAATAAGGTAGGTGTGTAGTTAGCATGTACTATGTAGTACAGTGACCATTCATTCTGTATTTTATATGACGGTGTTGTTTTGTTATGATGCCATCTTGTAATACAGGACATTATAATATAGATGATAAAACGATAACAATATCAATAACGATGATAATGATGACAATAACTATAACTATAATGATAATGATAACGATAACAATAACAATAACGATGATAATGATGACGATAACGATAATGACAACGATAACAATAACAATAACGATAATAATAAAGACGATAAGGATAACATAACGGTAACTATTACGATAACAATAAAGATAACAATAACGATTACAATAAAACAATGACGATAACGATGAAAAAAACGATAACTATAACGATAACGATAACAAAAATGATAACAATCACGATAAAAATAACAATATTGATATCGACATTCAAAATAATTAGACATAGAAAAACGAGCTGGCAAACTTTAATGTGCGCTCTTGAACGAATTTTAAAACTTTAAATTAAGAACATTATAAATTATCATTTTATAACGATTGGAAATAAATTACTGTACGTTAATTAATTTAAGTATGTTTAAGTTTAACAGAAAGAAAGTTGCTACAATAAAATCTAAGACCATCAAAAAGCACAATGATAATATATAAAACTATCATACGATCCATAGATGACGTATTACTGCAATGCTTGAACTGTAAATGTAGCTGAAGAGAACAGCCTTCACATATTCGGAAAAAAGTTATCCGAAAATTACTCGGCTTTTCATTAATTAGCAGTAATAGCTATATCAATAATCTGATTAAGAGTAAAGGCATTGTACATTTCAAAGGTCCAAAGATTAAGATGGTCTACCCATATGTAAATCGAATACACGAAAGTGGAAAATAAGCTGTGGTACTAAATAAAAAGATCGACACAAATCGTGGTAGAGGAAAACCTAGAAGCAAATGAGCAGACAACGTTGATTTGATAATGATGCTGAAATTCTCCAAATCATTAATTGGAAATAAGTGAAGCAGTCGACTACAAGACACTGAAAAAAAAATTAACAGAAAAACATTCGAAAACAAATATAGTAAGGAAGGTCAAAGATCAACCACAGATGTAATGGCATAAGGTAATGCTAATTATAATGTTTAAGTTTATCTGTTTAAACGAGCTCGAAAATAAATGTGGAAAAACTAAACTTAAAGGATAAAGTTGCTTAAAACAGATCAAAATTGAAAATATGTTACAATTAGACGTTTGAGTTTACTCACACGTATACTAATAAAGTCTTTGTCATACTCAAGCATTTTTTTGTGTCCAATTAAGACACAAAATTGCTTCAATGTGTTAGTGCAGTACATTTTATATTTTATAAGCTTTTTATAGCGGAATTTTAGTATGAACATTAATGAAACACCTGTTTAACATATTTACTAATATAAAAAATTTTAAAATCTGAATACTCCAAAATTTTTAAAAAAAGATGGAATTTTAAACCATCCTTTGGACGAAAGTTAAAAAAATTAATATTTTTCTAGTTATAATTAGATTTGTAACTGGTCCACTATTTTTTCCCATGTATTTTTAAAAAAAAGCTGTCCTCTCCGAGTGTCCTCTCAGCCTGTTAATTAATGTTAGTCTTGGTGTAATAATCAATACCAAACTAAACTAAATTGTCTTTTATTTATAGTTATTTATTTATAAATATTTAAATTTTTATTATAAATAAAAGCAAATTTTTACATTATCAAAGGTACATCACGCTTTCTATTTGCCCTGTTTTTTTAGTTTGTAAGAAATGGCCACCGTAAATATAGGTGTAGAAAAACATAGTACACCATTAGTTTAAAAATATGATTAAATAAGTATACTCTTCCGTATAAAGAGAGCATGAGAAATAATTTTTTTTTTTTGTTTTTATTGAGAAAAATTAAATTATATGAAAGCTTTTTAAATTTCATTATTAATATTTTTTTTTATTGTTCTTTTCTTTTTCATGTCTGAAACAATATGAAATGAAATCATAACATATGTTTTCCGTCACTGTCCTTTCAAATTAAAAAAAAAAAAAAATAGATATTATTTAATTAAAAACTGATTATTTTATTTTTTTATTATTATTATTTTTTGTTGCCCTCATTGCTTTGTTATTTTTATAATAACAAATAACTGTCAACAATAACTCTCAATTATGATGAGTAGTAGAATAATAAATGATGACGTCAACAGAATAACAGATATATACAATAATTCTTATAATCTAGAAAAAAAGAAAATTTGATGCATTTGGAAGGTACATAATATACCTATCTGTACCTATGTATGTAGGTACATTACATATCTATGTACATATTATCTTAAATAGTTGGTTTGTGAATGTCTCATCTCTACATGTGAACATTTCAACATTTCTTAACTAAAGTGACATTTTTCACTTTCAGAATTTTTTTTTTAACTTTCATTTTTTGTGTTGTTTTTGTTTTTGTTTTGTTTTTTTTTTTTCGTTTTGTTGATGTTGCTGTCATTTTTAATTTTTTTTGTTTTTCTATACACCGCCACCTACACAACACATATCAGTTACCATATTTGTTAATGTAATATTAAATTATACCTAACAACTGTAATATTTAAAGAAAAAAAATCCATTAATAATAGAATAGAAAAGGATAGAGAAAGAGGGAGTAAAGAGAATTGAAAAATATAAATTAATGAAATAAGATATCTATGCTGTATGTACCTCTGTATATACTTACATTAACAGAATACCTTATAAATGTTGTTGGAACAATATTATCTTAATACATATGTAGAAGGAATGGAAATTGAATTGTTATCGTGAAAACATTAAGTTCCGGAATATTTTCAGCATTGATACGGTTAAGTTATTTATATAAAAAAAAAATTACTTTTTCTATACTTTAAAAATCAAATTTGAAATGGCGATAGTTCTGAAATGTATCCGCTATTCCAATTTTCATTGAAATTTCACTCAAATAAAGGGTTTGAAATTTAACAAAAACAAGTCAATAAGTGAATTTTGGAATTAAAAAGCTGAATATGATTTAGTAGAGCGAAACTAGTCGAAAAAGATAAATAAATGATTAAAACAACCTGTAATGGTAATTAAGCTAAGTTTGACCAAAACTAAATGCTTACTTATCATAAATAATCGTACTGATAATGATGCTGAAAACATTGAAAGAATGCATATGAAATATCTAAGAGTACAGATAGATGAAAAACTAAAATTACCAAAAAAGTAGTAGACGAAATACGCGTATCCGTATGATAAGCAAAAAAATAGATGACTTTGGAGAAATTCAAAATCAAAGTACACAGAAATGAACAATAATGATATATAACACGATGATTTTACCACTTTTAGACGATCATCATTGTTGTTTTTATGTAGTGAAGGAGATAAATATAACAAGGATAGACTACAATTTTTACAGAACAATTGTTAGATAGAACAAATGTTATGTGAATCATTTTAATCAAATGTAATAGAATAACTAACCGGAATCACATTTTAAGACAATTAAACTTAATTAGTATACGCCAAAGATTGAATTTTAAAATTTTAGTATTTATTTTTAAAATGTATGCTACCAGAATATTTGGGAAATCTATTACGATATGTTGGTGAAGGAAGTAATTATATATATATATATATGTTTTTTTTACATATATATATATATATATATATATATATATATATATAATCACCCATATTCAGTTAGACCCATTTCGCGAGATCGTTTCAAAATATCTCTGAAGAGATAGTTTTGTATTCTGTTAGACACCACAGACGCGATAGCAAATTGCCGCGATGACAAATGTCAAAACAGTCTCGTGAGTAATTTCTGTTAGACCTTTGACGAGACACGATAGCCATTTTTTATTTCGTCACAAATTGTAAACGATAGAGTATCTCGCCAAAGTATTTTTTGTTTTTTTATCTGAATTAAATAAATAAATTGAATAGATAAAATAGTTAAGTAAAGATTAATAAACAATTTGTCATTATTTTTTTTGCGTTATTATTAAAATTGTGTTTTTGTTTTGAAAAAAAAAAACCATCTTTACTTTGTACTGAATATTGATGCATTTTTTATTTTAATTTCATATTTTATAATTTTGTATTTATTTTCTAAAATTTGTGTGCTAAATTTTAAATTTTTTATAAATTACATTCTGTATATGAGCAGCTCTTATTGAGAACTGAAATAATAAATAAATAAATTTTGTACAGTACTTTTTAAATTATTTTTATTGTAACTCAACTAGTAAAAATATTTAATTTTGTTTTATAAAGTAATTGAAGGATAAATAGATTTGCCTGATGTTTTAGAGGTAAAGAAATTTTTGTGTCACACTAATTTTTTTTACTTTTTATATCAACGATTTACAAGTACGGCTGATTCAGCGAATTTAGTTACATTATCAGTTACATTTAAAAACATTATCCGTGCGGACATCGAAAATGCAGTAGAAATGCAAAATTAAAAATGTTTTTAAAAAAAATTGACAATATTTTGAGATCAAAAATGTTTGATATCGGTTTTAATACTGCAGTGAAACAGCAGAGTGTGCAGCGAAAATTTTTAGTATACATTTTTTAAAATCTATTGCAATCGGCATTTCTAAATACAGCGAAATTAAAAAAAAAATTACAAAAAGCATATATTTAAGCAAATTTTAGTTTTTATTTAGTTAAAATTTTGGAAAAAATTCTTCTTTTTTATTTTTTTAGTTTTGGTAACAACTTTAACATGTCAATAAAATTCAGTAGGAATTCATGAAAACATGTCAATAAAATTCTGAAGTGATTGCAAAATATATCGTCAGGATAGGTGTTGGTTATTTTCAAATATTATTGAATTTTAGGTATATATGTTTCTCATTCTTCTAACATTATTAGTATTTTTCAATGACACTGCAATTCAAACTCGCTTTTTATTTTTTTTCAATATATTCATAATTTTTCTTACATTTATATCATCAATAGATGAACTTTGCAAATCAATTATATTATTTAAAATAATATAAAAAATATTTGAATTCATTTTTTAATTCACACAACCTATTTAAACACAAAAAATATTAATTAGCGTTTAGGCAGTCAAAATTATAATAAAAAATGTCAAAATTGTACTCTGTCTTTTTTTACACTTCAGTGGCTATGTATCTAAACAATGTTTCGATACAGTATTGAAACCGCAACGAAACTTTTTTCACTGCATTTTTGATGTCACGGTATATAAATTGACATTTGACAATATTATTGTTTTTATAGATAGCACTATTACAATGAAAATTTTATAAAATTTGAAATTAATAAATTAAAATTTAATAAATCCAAAATAAATTTCCGTCCATATAACTTTCCACCCAAATTCCAAATACATTATTTTTATACATTTTAGTTAATACATCATACAAAACTGATCTTGCTTCTACAGTTTTTATTAATTTTTCAATATTTTATCACTCATTTTGTTTTAATTTAAACGTCAAATATTCATCAAAATAAATTAAAAAAAATAAAAATAAAAATATTTTGCTATCACCCCCTCGGGCCTAGACTGTTTTAATGAAATAATCAACACTTCAAAAAATAGCTGACAGCAAATTTCTTAGTATTTGCAAATTAAACAAATTTTAACTTTTACCTGGATGAACAAAAAAATATTTACTCAGTGCAAGTAAGCAAGCTTTGTGATTGGTTGAAATCGCCTGTGACAACCAAATTTCTTTACTTCTAAAGCAGGCTTAAATTAAATAGTGTTATTTACTAATAAATGAATTTAATACATAATACATCAAAGTTTAAACTTTTTTCAAATGCATCAAAATCCAAATAAATATCAAAAGTCATACTTTAATAATTTGTTTTTGGGCAAAATTAGATGAAAATCGACAATCTTTTCGGAATTATTTCCTTTAAATTAGTTAAGAAGTGTTTTCATAAATAATTTTAATTAAATTTTATTTCTAAATAATTATCATTGATAAATATTAGGTACGAATACCAAATGACTCTAATTTACACATTTGAATCCAAAAGATTAAAATTTTAATTTATCTACAGATTTCACAACATAAAGTGTATAGTTAGCCATCAGTATAAAAAATATTAAATTAAATTATGTATATTGAACTGATGACATACGCACATTTATATTTTTATTATTCTAGTTGTAATTTTTAACCCACGTTTTTATTATTTGAATACACTTTAAGTTCGCTAGCACTAACTATTTTTGTTTATTGAAAATTTTTTAATTTTCTAACATTGATGACATCAGTATAATATAGTAAGAAATTTAACTTTATACAATGACGTACACATTATTTATTATGATTTGTGGTATAATGTATGTATATGTAAACAAGTGAAAGTCAAATAAAAATAATGTACAAAACTGGCATATAAAGTTGAAAAATAATATTTCAAAATAAGATATTTTTTTTAACACAAGAATAAAAACAAAAAAGAAAAACTTATGAGAAGGAAAGTTAAAGAGATACAAAAAAAAAATCCTTTATTGTAAATGCTATCATAATATTATTATTTATTTCTGTTTGTACTGTGTTCTGTTATAAAACTTTTACTTTGGCCTTCAGAATGTCATATGCTTTATTTTCATTAGTTGTTATACATTATAACATTTTAATAGAATTTCTAAATATGGTATACGATACAAAATATGCATTTAAATTATGTATGTATGTATGTATGTATGTACAAAATATATAAATAATTTTTTAAAGCCATATAAAAATAAATGATTTATGAAAATTTCACGTGTTTAAATAAATTAAATATACTTAATATTATTATATCAGTACAGATACACATTCCTCCATATCCAGAATTTATATGGGTGGTAAGTTTTATAATCAAATTTAAAAAAAATTATTTAGAAAAAAAGATAAAGTTTTTAAAGTTGAATAAAGTTTAAGCATTAAAACCAAAAACAGAGTTTAAATTTACGTGACACAAGAAATATTCAAATTTGAAATGTATATAAGTATATACAGTATGAATGTATGTACTTAAATAGTGATTTTTGCAATTAAAATCACATTAAATTTTGTTTTTTTTTGTTTTTGTTTATATATTTTTTGTACAAATTATTTTTATAGAAATTAAATTTATTTTTGTATTTTTTACTGCAATATAAAAATTAAATTAAAATGAATTCAAATTGAAAGTTAAATAGAAATTAATGACCTCAAATTAAAATGAATAATAAAAACAACATAATAATTTTGTAAACAATTTGAAAATTGTTTAGTCCTATATATTAAAAGAGGATGAAGACGCAGGATATTTTTGGACAACATTATTTAAAATTTGATCTATATATATATATAGATATATATATAATTGGATGTATGTTTGTTCGTTTGTACCCAAAAAATAATTCAATCTTCTAGTTGACGTGTAGATTTAAAATTTTGCACAGTTTATCGGGTTTAAGATAAAAATTTCCAGAAAATATGCAAAAACATTGATTACAAAATAAATTAATTTTAAATAGTATTTTTACTAAAATATATTTACGAAATAAATAAGATAAAAAAAAGTGATTAGGGCGGCCAGCAATCTTAATTTTGCAAAATGACATTATTATGTGTTTGTGTGTGTATACGTATTAAATTTAATGTACTCAATATTTAAATCAAAAAATCTAAATAAATACGTATGTGATAGAACTCGTTTATAATATGAAGAATAAATATTACCAAAGAGTATATAATAACAAGAAGTCTCATCTGAATATTTTTCTATTTTTCCAACTTAAGGTGGTTTTATCTGGACAACATTTTAAGATCTTAAATATTTAATTGGCTTTTAAATTGATATCATATGAAATGATATTATTTTATATGAGAATTCATTGCGTACGACAAGAACAGTAAATATAATTTTCACAAAAATTAGGGATATTTTCAAAAAAATTGGGATATTAAGGTGGATTTTAATTGGCCAGTATTTAAAATCTTAAAAATTTGATCGGCTCTAAAAAGAGAAATAACATGAAATGACATTATTTTATTTGAGAGCTCAATGCGTACTCAATGCGTGCGACAAGAATAGAAAATATCATTTACTGAGGATATTTTCACAAAATTAGGGATATTTTAAAAAAAATTGGGTTATTATACTTTGATGAAGCATATTTTTAAAATATCGGGCATAGTTTCTTTATACCGGCAACACTTATTTAATAATTTTTTGAGTAAATGTAAAATGTTGGCCAACTAAAACCCACCTATAGATGCAAATAGTATAGATGAAATATATACAATATCACCTTTATTGATATTCTGAATTTTTGATGTCTTATTATTATTATTTAGGTATATATGTATTCATATCATATTCGTATGTAGATAATTTGTACAAGATTTGAAGAGAAAAATTATTGTTTTAAAGAGAAAATTGTTTTCAAGATAAAATGAGCAAGCGGGTTTTAATGTGGCCACCCGCTATATAAAAATAATAATTTAAAAATTTGTATGGGATGAGACTTAATTTTAATAAATGTTTTTTGTCATAAGTACGAAATTTGAAGAGTATACTAGCATTTTTTGTAACTCTAACGACAATGGAAAATCTCTTTTTTCCAGCATATTTACAAAGGCATTCAAAATACCCTTGTCATCATCTTAGAATCACTATAAACTACAAAAAAAAACCGTAATTATAGCTCTTATACTTGTAACATAACACTAGTATATTACACATTCAAAAGCTCAATGTGAAATTGTTGAGCAGTTGATTTTTTTTCAGTATTCGGTTGTTAGTCGTAGAATCTCAAACTTGAAGAACTAAGAAATTTTATTTCGGTATTCGAAAGAAGATAATCAAGAATTAGATGGGTGGACAACAACATTGATAGCTATATCCAAATATTCAACTCTCGAATAGAAGTAAATATTGCTAACAATTGAGGTCTAAATAGAGGAACATCGAGGCTTTTGCCTTCTAGGACTTTTAAATAATTAAATAAATAACCAAAAAATAAGGCGAAATTTTTTTAATGTAAAATATAGAAGACTTAAGGAGAAAACTATTTGAGTTAGAACAGACGTAAGAAAGACTAAGTGAAAATCTAAGATATTTAATATAAAAAAAAACTAAATGTCATAACAAAGCTGACGGATATGTGCGTTAGCTGAATATCTCTCCATTTAAAAAAGTATAAGTTTAGCATGTTACAACAGCAATCCTACAATTTTCTTAAACTTGGACTATCTGTTTTATACTTCTGTTGACTTGCCTCAAACTGCAAAAACAATTACAGAGATTTTATGAAGCTATATTCTTAAATGAAAATTTAATTTCGGAACTAATTACAAATATTCTGGCTACAACTGGATAAACAAATGAAAAATCAACGTTCATAAAAACATAATGTTCACTTTTACACGAAAAATTTATCCTTCTATTTTTTTTAACAACAATTAATATACCACAACCCAATGATGTAAAATACCTTGATATTTATCTCATATGGTTATCTATATCGAAAAAGCCATGTTAAGTCCTCAAATCAGCTTCAGAAATCTTAATGTCAAAATAATTGCATTTAGAAGGCTCAACGGTCTCTGACTGCTTATCTACCATAATATGAAAGAATCAGCAGTCAGCAACATTGAGATATATAAACCACTTTTAATATATTGCCAGAACTTTGACAGACCTTTATTCAATGAAGTAAAGATTTCTTTAAGAAAATATTTATTGAATAAATATAAAAATTCTCTTCGAACAAGTGTTTCGGACATATTTTTGATATCTAATAAGAGGAAAAATACTGCTGGTAAAAGGGTTAAGACATATACGCCATAGTTAATGTAGGATAGACACATAAAACTCAAATATCCAAAACTTAAGTTCAAAAAAATATAATATTTCAGCAACAAAAAAATATAATATTTCAGATATAGTTTGTTGAAGAACACTTAGGAAAAAGTAATAGAAGAACAACATAAATAGGTTGAGTATAGTTAAGTGTAGCTAAGTAAAGCTGAGGTTAAAACAAATTGCAAGTGGAGCAACTTCTCCATGCCAGGATAACTAAACTTATACTATATGATGCCTGCGTGAAATCAATGCTACTTCACAGGGTTGATACATAAGAAATATATAGGGAAAATGCCAGTCTTCGTTAACAAATTCCTGCGAATAATATACAAACTATTCTGACCCAGAATAATTAATAATAATGAACTCTGGAAAATGACCAAACAAGAACTAATAGGCATTCATAAAAAAAAATGGAGGTGGAAAGGCCACACCATTACAAGACTTACAAATAATATCATAAGGCCAGCATTGGATTAGACTCCACAGGACAAAAGTGGAGTAGGGAGTAAATTATATATTGATGATTAGATACTAGCTATTTATAAATGCTCTGAAGGGAAATGAAGCAGCAAAAAACTCTGCATCAAGTATAATCATCGACTACAAAAACGACCAAAAAAACTATAGATCCAAACAATGAACAGTCCTTAAAACTTCACTCCAATATCACGATATCCGACTTAACAGTCCCAAGGAAATTCAATTCAAATTTCACAATAAAACAACAATGTACAACAACAAACCATTAATCAAATATGGATGATTTTTAGCCGTTTTGAAAAATGTCAATTCGGCTAAAAGGTTCAATATGTTTCAACAAATGATTATATATACATACTACTTAATAACCACAAAATTATCTAAAAGGGTCGAAAAAAAATTACCTATCAAGAACACATTTTAATCAGCTTATCTTTGCCCTTGTCTGCTTATTCAGTTTGTATGTGTAATTTATGTGAAATGAAATTTGACAAAAATGTTGACTGCTGTCTTTATAAAATGTCATAGTTTTAAATCGAATCAAACAATTTAATCAAAGGGAAATTTAAAGTGGTTTAGAATTGTTAGTCGAATTAGAAAAAAATATTTTCCGATAAAACGGTCAAATATAGCCGGAAAGCCGAAAAAAATCTTGCAACCTTAAAAAATAAAATAATAGAATTGTAAATAATTTCACAAGACCTTTCACAATGTATTCGCATAAAGCATATTCACCATACTGTATTATTTTTAAATTATGATACTGAATTCTGATTATTTACATACAAAAACAAATTTATTATTATATATATATATATATATATATATATATATATATATATATATATATATATATATATATAAATGTATATAATTAAGTTAGCCAAAAACAAAAAAAAAATTTAACAATATCCGCCTGATATTTAAGGAATAACATTTTTTTTTTTTTTTTTTTGTATAGGATTATTGAGTGAACTCGACAGTGATGCTTGAAAGTCATTCAAACTTAAAAGCTTAAAATAATAAAATTAAAAAAATTATTGTTATAATTTTCTTCTTATTTCAACTTGAACTGAATTGACTTAAAAAGTAATTTTTAATTTTATTGGAAAACTCTTCAAAACGAAAACAAAAAATGTTTTTAAAGTTTCAGTTGAGTTATTGATTTTCAAAGATAATTTTAACAAAGTTCAAAGTTACATGAACACCACAATTATTGAAAAAGGAAAAATTTTTAAAAAAGTTTTCTCATTTTGAAATTATTTTCTTAATTATCCTACCTATGTACATGTACACATACAACTTTAATTCCATATTCTCAAACCATGTAAACATAAATAATCTACACAAATACATAGTAAAATTTTACAATAAATTTCAAATTCAAAGGATCTGTGTACCTTTTAACCTTTTTTGTTTTATTCATACGAAAATTCTTTGTATCTTTGATGGTTAAATTATAAAAAAAGCAAAACAAAAAATCCTTAAAATTTTTTATAATATTTGAATAACTTTTTTGTAACTAGTATGCTAACTATGTATAGTTGTATTTTCAACCTACTCTAAAAGTCTGTAAATTAAAAACCGTAAACATCAAGAGAATTGAAAAACAAAACTTTTTCCAATTTAAATTTAAATTTAATTCTTGTGATGATGAAAAACTTCTTGAAAAATAAAAATATAAAATTTATGTTTTTGTAGTCGTGTAGAACAAATAAATTTACGACTAAAAAATTTATTCAGAGAATCCTTTCTATACAAAAATTTAATAAAATTTTGTTTTTTTTCTAATTTAGGTTAATTTTTAGTTATAAATATTTAATAATGGTAAATAACCTTGAAATATGAGTTTAAAGTTATTTGAAAATTACTTAAAAACAGAAAAAAATTAAATTCCAATATTATGAAGTAATGATTTCACTTCAGTAGCAATAATTGTTTTCAAAAGTATATTGAATTTCTATAAAATTCTACTGAAATTCATTCAGAATATCCTACAGTCATATACAGAGTAATTATTGTCGTTCTTTTTTATTTTAATTTTTTTTTTTTTTTATAACCAAAACGAACACAAAAATTATTTTGTAAAAAACTAAATTTGAAATACAATTTTGAAAATGTATTTTAATTATAGCAGGGTTCATTTAACAGGAGAACCTCAATAGTATTTCGTAACAAAATTTGTTCTTTTCGAAACAATTCTGTCTAAATAAGGAGTTTTTTCCATTTGCGAAGAAAGGCATTTACTATTAGTCTAAAAACTATTTAAATCAAAATTTATTTTAATTTTATTTGGAATTTTGGAGACGGCAGTATTTTTTGATGCTTCACAACCATTCGATAGAGTATGGCAGGAAATACCAGGAAATATTTTAAATAGGATATTCAGAGTTGCACTGGAAGAAGCAAGATCCAATTTATACCCAGTATTAGCAGGGGTTGCTCAAGGAAGCATTCTAGGACCCATGATGTACGTGTTATATATGGCCGACATTCCGATAACACCATAGGTCGAATTTACAGTATTTGCATAAATACGGCTTTAATGGCTATAAACGTTTTGCAAAGACAAGAAACAGAGCAACTTTAGGAAGGGCTGGATAAAGTAAACAAATGGATCTTAAACTGGAAAATTAAACTGAACGTGCAAAACCCGGTTCACATTACTTACGCATTAAGACGAAAAACAGCACAACAATGTATATATAATATATATAAATTATCTTCAGATACCAAAAGCGGAAACAGTAAAATATCTTGGACTACACTTTGGCTACTTTTGGCTACACCTAATGCGTCTTAACTGGAAGCATTACGTTAAACAAAAAGCAATGCAAATCGAACAGAAAATCAGAGATATGAACTGGCTAAACTCAGCTTTTACTGCAAGTATATAAAAGTATAATCAAACCTATATGGATTTACGGTATATCTATAGCGGTGGTGATGTACAGAAACATCTAATTTATTAATTATACAGCGTTGTGCAAAATAAATTCCGTACAACTATATCACGAATGGATATCGATATGATTCAAACGAAGCTATTCACAAAGATCTAAAAATTAAAAAAAATAGATAACGTAGTTAATTATTATGCCATTAAACACGAAAATCGATTGACTCAACATAGCAATCTTAAGGTGATTATTGAGCTATTAGACAGATCTTAGGATATAAGATGGCTGAAAAGGCTAAAACTACACGAACTAGTGTAATAGAATAAAATGTAAGGGAACAGAAATATAGATTTTTGTAATCCAACACAAGTAATTAAATCTTATAAGCACATTTTAAAAGTAGTAGTAATTTATTTAAATATATAAGATTGCACAAATAAAGTACTAAAAATAAAATTTTATCCGTCAGAGTTAAAATAATAGTATACCAAGTACTTATCAGATCTATTTTGACCTATGGTTGCCAAATTTAGTATAACATTAGTGTCTCGCTAATGGACATTTATAGGAAGTTGGAAAAAAAATTCCTGAGAGTAAGTACAGGTTGCTATCCTCTGGCAATGAACTGAATTTAAACATTTTGTATCAAATAAAACGCTGTATCTTCGAACATTTCTAGAACTGATTATATTTTTATTTTGCATTTGATTAGAAAACGCTGTTATAAACTATTAATATAAAAGATAACAATAACTTAATTTCACATTCTGCATATCCGGAAAATAAATACATCGAAGAAAAACTAAAATCAGGTTTAATCCCGCCAGAAACATTTCTTTATCTTAATCAAAATAATTATATACAATCCAGTTATAACAATGTCCCCAAATATTTTTCACAAAAGGAATAACTTTCGAATCAAATCTCAACTCCGATTTTGTGTAATCTACTAACAGTATTTTATCTTCTATAGGTACTAACAGTATGATATAACAACTAACAGCATGTTTTCTAACGGTGTCGGGTTCTACTAAACTTATTGAATGGCGATAAATGTTGTACAATAATAAAGCAAGATTTCGAATCTGGAAAATACGCAGGCTGGGATAAATTAAAACAAGAAATTGACAAATGACACGAATCCAAGATCAACTAACATAAACAAAGAGACATGGGAACAATCGAAAGCCCTTATGACAGCGGGAAGCTTAACAATACCATAAATTAATAAAAACATATTACATAACACACCGGCATGATACAACAAACCGTCATGGTACAACAAAACAATACATACCATAATAGACATCTGATGTGTTTGCTCTAACTATTAAATCTGAAAAAATGGTTTGTGAAAAATATTCTAGAAATTGCATGCCATCAGATATTTGAACAAATGCTAATGTTCAATTCAAAATCTGTAGTAGATTTTGTGCTTGAATAACATAAAAATGAAATACCCATACTTTTATATATACATATAGTTTTATTATTAATCTGGCACTGCATAGTTTTTGGTGATTGAAATTTCGTAAAAGAATAATGGCTGGTAAGGCAGAAATAACAAAAATCTAGTCAAATCCAACAAATTTAGAAATTCTATTCGGTAACGCTTCATTTTCTTTGTTAATTGTACCGTCGCTATTTGAATTTCATCATTTAAGTTCCCAAAAAGTCTTATTTCACTAATCTGCAGTAAGCTCTGAAGAATTACTTTGGCTAAAACGGTAAACAACATGTTTAATTATTTCTGAGGGACTATACCTAAGTGTCATATTTCAGGTATATAACATATTTGATTTTTGAAATATTCAGGTATTAGTAGTTTAGGAGTTGTATAACAACCCGAATCAGTCCGAATTCCCGAAAATGGTAAAATATGTATTTGCTTATTTTTAAGACAGTAATTGTCAATTTTCGGATCTGTATGTAACACATTTGGTTTTTGAAATATAATTGTACAAAATTTCAGAACTCTATTCTTAAGGTTGTGGACCTATATACAGCGAACTAACAAACTTATAATAACTTATAAATACAGAAGATTTTACTAGATTTTACACTAGTTACAAACATCTATATGGAAGAAAATAATTAAGTTCTACAGTTTTGGGTCATAGGACAAAAAATTATATTAAAACAGAAAATCTATAAATACCTACAAAACGCTATTCACAAGATTGGTTAATCAAACCTCAATAATTTAAATAATTTGAATAGCAAAAGTTTATGTATGGTAAATAAAACATACTTGTGTACGGTTAACTAGAAAACGGGGAAAAGATATTTGAAGTAAAAAGTGGGAAATGTTTGGTAAACAAGTAGACAACAATCTTGACAAGTAGACAACAGTAATAAATTAAAAATTGTTTTGTTTTCAATTTACGTTATCATTTTCTTTTATACTGACTGGATACTCGCAAAGCGAGGTTCCACTGTAGGTGTAAATATTTTAAATGTTACTAAAAAAAAGAATATTGTACATTTTTTTTTTTTATTTTGTTTGAATTTTAATACCATCGTAATTGTTTTTTTAGCTTTACTCATGACAAATTTATTTTCCTGTTCTCAAGAAAAAACAACAACAACAATAAAGAACCCAAAATAAGAAGCGTGGGTTGTAAGAGCTTTTTATTTTGTATTGTTACAGCTTATTTGAGTGATTAAACGTTTCTTAATTAAAAACCATAAATGTATCCATCTATAACGATGTTACACTGTGTATAGCGAAGAAAACAAGCAGTTTTAAAGTTATTTTAATTCCCATGTTAGACAAATTATATTTTTATTTTTATTATTATTATACTATAAGAATATGCATTTTTAATTATTTAATAATTTAGAAGAATTAACAAAAAAAAAAAAATTAACAGAGTTGTCTCCTACAAAATTTATAAGTTTAAAAAATTATATTGATCTCATTTGAAATTTATCAACAATTTGAATTGTATTTTTATATTATTTGATTGAGTGTCTGTTATGTACTGTTTTTATCTGTCATGTCTTCTGTTTCGGTATCGTATTTTACAATGAAACTATACACATGATGATAGCTCTTGATTTATTTATTAGCATTAATTTGATGTAATGAAAAACTAATCTAAAATAAATTGTTAGTCATTTCAAGTCACTAGATTATTGTACCTAGGTAGTTTATATTTAGAAATCTCTTTAGGCATTTAATGGTTGAAAATAAATAAATAATTTAATTTTTGTAAAAATCCTAGTACATCTATAGTTAATTAATATTTAACAGACATCAAGACTTAGAATGATAATTTTTCATATTTTCTATTGCAGGTTATGATGGAGAAATTGTTTAACAAATCTAAATTGATGCTTCACAAAATGTCGTTCACGATTAAGAAATTCAATTATTAAAATTTAATAAACTCTCCTACATAGTTAGTGAGTTCATTTAAAATGAGACCACATTTGGAACCATAGTGATCAGCTACAACCCAAATTCAACCATTATCTGCTCCACATAGCTCTGATATAAGAATAAATCAATAGACACATAAAATTTGTATTTATAAGATTTTTTGTAGATTGTCAAGCATATACTCTCAAAACCATATGTATCATATTGCTAAAACATTGCGCGAAATTAATGTAGGTATCATTGTGAGACTTATTTAATTATGATGTAAATGAAAATTAAAGAATAATTTCGAACTTAATATTGACTGATTAAATTTGGTAATAAAGGAGAGTATATAAAATGTCAGAACACTGGCTTGATTTATCACAGGTAATGGATCATCTAACCAACTGTTCAAAATCACAAATTGTTCAAAATCTAATATCTTTTAGCAAATGAAAATAAATGCTATTTTGTTTTGCTGTTGAATTGACTGCACATAGAGATTTATAAAAATGGCTAACTACTGGTATTCGAGTAAAGCGCACCTCCTTTCCACATTCTATTTGAATGCGACACCATAAAACATAAATAATTCCAGACATTAAAAAAAACATCGCCTAATTCTGAAATTTACATTAAGGCAATAAATTGAATACAAATTATTATAATAAAAATAAATTGAATAAATTGACACTAAGCATTAACTAAGAGCATAGATCTGCAAATTTAAACAATCAAGCGAAGAATAATAGATTTGAAAAGATCGCGTCTATACATAGAATTACTTACCGATGAAAAAAAAACATTAATAATTTTTAGAAATTGTTATTTGCAGTAAACATCATCATCATCATCAGGTTATTTTAAATTTACATCTTTTTATTATGGTTTTCACGTAGATCTATTTATTTGAGCGAAGAATTTCCAAATCTAATATTTAGCTTGGGTTGATATAATGCTTAGTATGATATATTATAAATATTAATCCGGTTGAAGTTTCACAACTAATGATTCTGCCATGACTCTTCGTCAAGGATAGACTTTGAGGTATGTTATTGATATAAAATTGACTAAATTTAGTTCGGTTATTATCTATTTTAATTTAGCTTCCATCACTCACATACAATATGATAACAGAATTAATAATTTTATAAAAATTTGGAAAGTGTAAAAGTGTATACAAATTAAAAAAGCTTGCAACGATATGCTACTTAACATATCATTTATTATTCCAGATATACATTTTTGCATTAAAGAATTCGAAAAAAAATTCAATCAAATTTTAGCAACAACATCAATTTATAAAATCTTTTGAAAATTTCAATTAGAACGATCTGAATTTTTATTACCAGAATTTTTGAACACATCATAATATTCAAAGGTATACGTAGTCAGCGAATTCAATTGAATTGAATTTTCTGTGTATGCAAGCAGATAAATATAACAAAATTATATGGAATAACGATATCATTGATATTGCCGAAAATACATTAACAATCAAATGTTTCGATTTTTTGACTCGGTGCAAGACATATTTTTGCTCCGATATGAATATCTACAAATTTACATACGACCTAAATTGAAATATAATTCACATATATAGATCAGTCCACATTTCCAATTAAACGCATGAAATTTTATTGAAAAAGTTTAAAAACATGCAATCATTCATTGATCATTTTTACTATTTGACACTATTTTCCCTATTTTATAGATACATATATCGTAGGTGTAGGTGTACCTACTTGTTCGGATGAGATAAAAGTATTGCATACCTCAAACATTTGAATAACAAGAAATGCATTGAGTGCCCACCTCTACACAGTGGAAATCCACAGGTGGTTCAAAACTGGATATGGGTATTGGTTTGTAGTAAAAATGTTCTCTAATGTGGAACCATATTTCAAAATGAACGTTTTTCCACAATGCTGGAAGCATTTATAACATTCAATAGAATTGTTAATAAATTTATTAAAAAATGTTACTACTGACAATCGGAACATTTTTCTTTCCCTTATTCTCAACTAATCCTGTTCAATCGTGTATAAAGGTATCTTTTCTAGCTTAATCTTTGGCTTAATTAAAAAAAAAAACAAGAAAACTAATTTATTTATTCAGAATATCAATATTAATTTTTTTTTTTTAATTTTCCACAATAGATCAAAATTTAAATTAAATTAGCTGGCTTCGCAAATTTATTACGAAAATATCAACAAGTTAAGTACTAACACTATGTATTTTGTAATCAAGTGATTTAAAAAAATTTATTGGGAGAGGTTATTAATGTAACAACTTAAATTATATCATATTGAATTATTGAAGCGTTTAATTTTTTCTATTATAAAACATTATGTGGGTCGTTTGCAATACATGGTAATAAATAATTTAATATATTATATATATACATACTTAAATATACACGATATAAATTAATTGAAGGTTTCCATTCAATTTTTAATTACTAAAGAATATTTTAGTAGCGCATCACATCTGTTAATAAATTATGGCGTTTAATTCTGATGAAAAACAAGAACAACAAACACATTTTAAAATCCCGGAATTATATAACGGTAATAACTATACATAGTATTTTAATACGTTTATATTTAACGGAGTTTATTTTAATGTTATAAATATTTTCAAATTTTATTTATTATAGTTTCAATGTCAATTTTTAATTCCAAATACGTAATTACTATACAATGGCGATTTATTTTAATTAAATATACTATATATATATATATATATTATATAATACATATACTTTTTATTAATCTTTGAATATTTGAAAAATTTCGAATTTTTAACACTTAAAATCCATTTATAATCGATTAACACTTACAATAATTAACTGGCCAAAATAATTAAGCTAGCCAAAATCAGGTGAATAATGTTGACTTTCCACTATGAACTATAAAAAGACATCAAAATGTTGGGAACATTGCTAAAAAAAAATAGAAAGGTCAGTAATTATGGCTGTTGGGATACAGCAATGAACTTTGACGATAGATATGCCTTGTAATACCACAGAAACGGTTAAAAAGAGTAATCAATAGAAAAAATATCAAAGATAGAGTTTAATCTCAATTCGAAAGAACTGCATTCACCAAATTGAGATTTCATATTAATGCAATATTATCTTTTATTGTCTTTAGTTTTGATTTTTTTTACTTGAAATATATGTTTTAAAGATTTTTGAAGGTCCTATTATACTTGACTTGATATATTGACAATCAACATTGTTTTTGATCTCGATAGTGCTCTATCGAGTAGGAGATTTGAATATTTTTAACTGATTACTGCGATTATTTATAAACGACTCGTAACTTCATTTAAAATCTATATAATTGAAAAGTTTGATAGTCCAATTTAGAATATATACACCGACACAATCCTTATAACCGACACAAAAACTAAATCAATTGCTTACGTACTTATCGAAATAATCATATTTTTCATTCAGGATTATTTTTATACAGTGACGGTAATTGTGCAGATTTTCTTTTTAAATGGATGGAGTTAAATGCATTTGATTATGGTGAAACATTATTTTAAATTCGTGGCTTACTACACGCTAACAGCATTTCACAGCAATCTGTAGAGTATTCATTATGTATTTCCGAAATTTTATTTTATATAAAATATTTTAAATATAAAAATTTAAGATTGCCATACGAATTAGTAATAAACTTTTAGTTTTTTTAAACTGATATCAATCGATATTCGATCGTCAGTCGTAATGTATTATAGACAAGTCAAGTCTATATTAAATATTAACAATGGTGTTAGGTTGCAAAAAAAAACTTTTGAAGAAAAAACATTTTTTTTTTCATTTCAACTATATCTATATACTTATCATTAATTGTATCTGTTATCAATTCTTATCAAAATGAGACTACCAATTATCATTGAACATTTACAGAAAAATCAATAAATATGAAATCTATAAAGTAAAAGTTAAATTTTTTTTATGAAAATTAAATTTTATTAAGTAAAAAAATGCCACTGTGTATGTTTAAGTTTTCAGAGTATTTGATATTTATCTCCTCAGGTCATATAAAAAACGAGTTCAAATCTCAGAAATGAGAGACTACAGGTGCGTAGAAAACTCAGAAGTGAAACTTAACAAAACCGAAGATCTAATGGTTTGGGGCTGCTTCAGTAGGAGTGGTTTAGGTGAGATGGCATTTGTAAACTCAAAAGTAACTGCAGATGTGTACATAGATATCATAGAGAGTCACTTTAAATCATCAGTTTTGGAACTAATTGTTGCCCCTGAAAGGTTCATTTTTCAACAAGATAATTCAGCAGCACCGGGCTGAAAGGTAATATTAATTTTTTATTTCTACTTGTAGGTAAAAAAGTACTTAAGTGATAATTCACTATGAAATGGCCCCAATTATAGTTAATATCTTAATCTTATTGAAAATTTGTGGGTATTATGAAGCAAAAAGTCCGACAAAGCAATCAAGAGACAATAGAAGCTCTAAGAAAACAAATTCAGATAGCTTGGGAAAGTATTACAGATGACGTCATTGGAACTTTTATTGAATCCATGATAAATAGGCGTGAAACGGTAATAAAGGCGAATGGCGGTCCTACTAAATATTAAATATTGGGCTTAAATTATAATAATGTAATTTGAAATTTCGATATTTATAAAATTTGGTAACAAAAAAATATGTGAAAAAATGATAATCATGCAATTTATCTTAAATTTTTTCTTCCCTTTCCCCTATTTTGCAAAATTCGTCTAATTGAAGAGAATATATTGTGTTAAATAATATATTAGATAAATATTTCAATAAATAATATAAAAAAATATATATTTTATCATTACTAGAGATCTTTTGTATAAGAAAATCATTTATTTAAGCAAATTTTAACTGTCCGAATTTTATTGCACACTACTGTATGTATATGTAAGATTTTTTGATATTGACATCAAAGATAGTACTTAATATGTACAATCCAAAATATATAGCAGAAATACAGTCCAAATATATTTATCGATTTAACACGTACAGTGCTAGTTAACCATAGGTTCAATGGTTGATATATCAAGAAGATATTCTTTCATTCTACAAACACAAATTAATTCAAATTAAATTTAACTATATATGCATCTTTTTAGTACCAAAAATTTCTTTATCGAATGTGTCTCTTTCAAAAAATTAAATAACGATGAGCTGTAAAGAGATAAATCTAGGCAAAAAAACAAACTGACAAAGTCATGTTAATCAAATGGAAGAAAATTATTTAACTAAAAAAATATCCAATTGAAACCTTGTAAACGTATTCTCTACAGCAACAGCTTTATTAGAAATTTTAAATTTTGTTGGATATGCAAAATATTCAAATCTTCTACTCGCAAGAACGCACTCGAGATCAAAAACAATGTTGATTGTCAATATATCAAGTCAAATATAATAACAGGAACTTCAAAAATCTTTAAAGTATATCTTTTAAGTAAAGAAAATCCCAACCGAAGACAACAAAAGACAATATTGCCTCAAGAACAATAAACGGTGGCCGGGATCCAATGTTTGTAAACGGAAGGCTCTTAATTTGCAACTTTTTGATGTTTTGTATAATTAGAAACTATATTAAGATAAGTAACCGGTGACCGGGTACAGTGTTCGCAACACTTTAAATTTTTTAAATAAAATTTCACTAATAACGGTTTTTATTTCAATCCCATGTTTTAATTCTAAAATATTATATAACTAATATTCGATTTACTACTGACTACCAACTATATAATGAATTATAAAAACGTACAGACAATTTTAAATTTATCCAAAGATTTTCCTTTGATAATAAAACAATATTTAACTTTTAACTCTATATTATATCTTCATAAACTTAACAACAACAACAAAAAAAAACAACAATATAACAAAAAAGAAAAAACAACAACAAAATTTCATTGAATAAATTTTCATTCTGTACAATTCATTCCAATTAAATCCACCACACCAAAAGTTGGTTTGAAAATAAAAAAAATTAAAAATAAATAAAAATAATTTTAAATTGTTGATGATGACTTCTTTATTTGAAATGTCAAACACACACACACATACAAGTACTATTAAATTTTTAACTGATTCAAAATGAATCTCATCCAAAATTAACACTATAAATAAAATAAAACTGTAAAGGATTACTTTTAAAATACACAGGCATAAAGAAATGTTATATATGCATTTACATAAAAGATTTTTAATAGAAGGTAAGTATATATATACAATACACATAAAAAACAGTAGTACATACTCATTCACAAAACGAAAACAAAAAATATATAAAAAATAAAATAAATCTGCATGAAAAAATTTTAAAAGATTTAAAAAGTAAGTATTTGCTTATAGTGCCAATCTATAATAAAAGTTTTAGAAGAACTTTATATATTTTTTTTTGTTTGGATTTTTTTTTTTTTTTTTAGAAATTACCATTCATGGATATAAAAATTTTCTAACCTAAATAATTTTTATGCAAAAGAAAAAAAATAATAATAAATAAAAATTGCAGTGATTGTACTTACATTGCAGTGCCAAAAATTAAATCATTATATTTTGTATTAATAGCCAGCCAAATACAAAGTTGGGACCTTTAATAAAAAAAAAAATTGATGTGATTAGAGAGGGATGAAAATAGAATATATCAATGTAAAATAGAGAAGTTACTTTTTAAATTTTCTGAAATATGCTAACCATTATAAATAATATAGATAGATATTATGTTTTTAATAATAAGCTTTAAACGTATAGCCAATTGAAATAGGGTAGATCCTTAGGGAAGTAAATTGTGTTATTTATATGAAAAAAAAAAATTTTCAGAATTCATTTTTGAAATTATAAAGCTGAATATAGTACTTTTATGCATTAAAACTATTATTTCTAGTTACATTTTGGCATCTAACGGTCTGCAAAGTTCATCAAATTGAAAGAACAGTTCTTTTTTGTATTTTTCCTATTATCTGTTACGGTTCGACGGACTTTTAATTTCTCACAAAAGTTGTACGGTATTATAATCCACAATGATTGTGTTGACCAATTTATTTATTTAATTTTAATATTGTAGAATTAGCATTTAATAAACTTTGCTACATGCTTTTCACATTTTCATGGCTGCAATATCGAAATTAGAAGGGTTTTGTTCTCAGCATATGATAAATTTTTTTGTAAAATGTTTTTGTACTGGAATCAACTTCTTAGTTCTTCTATTTTGTAAAATCTGAAAATTGTCAGAAGAAAGATGTCAGTCACAATACATCATTGCTGTTATAATATTAATTAACGTGACGCATAGCGATTACGAACTGGACAATTTCTTATTCTCCGAGCACATCTACAACTGTCAAACCACTTCTAGTTTTCACTAGACCTAGACAGTTGCAAAGAATATACTTGATATACTTCGGAGTATCAAAACATTGGAAGATACGACAGTTATCAGTATTGAGAAGTATCAATAGCATTCTATACTTGTTAAGCAAACAGAAACCATTTACTCATTATCATCCTAAGCTTTCTTCTACTAAGCTTAAACAAATTATATTGTTTTAATTTTATCAACTTCCGGCCACAATCATAGTTTAGGTTACATCAATTACAGTAAATTGGGATTTGGAAACATAATTTAACTCAATTCTTAAATTTTTCAAATATTATTTACAAGCTTTTTTGTTTTTTAATTTATTGTGAATCAATGAAAATTGATTTTTTGTTTTTATTAATGACAATTTAAATTACAAAACTGCATTCATGTCATGATTTGTAATTAAATTAAAAAA
Source organism: Argyra leucocephala (assembly GCA_963942445.1). Taxonomy (NCBI): domain Eukaryota; kingdom Metazoa; phylum Arthropoda; class Insecta; order Diptera; family Dolichopodidae; genus Argyra; species Argyra leucocephala. The sequence continues at coordinate 38,066,127 of OZ012680.1, read as the reverse complement.
AACAAAATAATTTACTTTATGATGTCCCCCATTACAAAGGGTTATAATAATAATTATTGTAAAATATTATTTGAAAAAAAAAGAATAACAGAAAAACATAATCACTGAAATAAAAATAAATAAAAATGTCTCCTAAAATTATGCAATATAATGAGAATTGTTTCTTTTACATTTTTAAAAATTTTTTCTATAATTTCCTTTCAATTTTTCTATTTTGAAATAATCAATTTATATAGTACTGCACCGCGCGCCGCGTTCCAGGCCAAAAATAATAATTACAAATGGTATATATGGAAATTTAAAAATTTTAAAATATTGATTTGAACTCAAGTTTCTTTTACAATAACTGGATCCTAGCCAATTTAATTATGGATTCTTAACAGCTATATTCACATTAAATTTTTGCACAAAAAAAAAAAAAAAAAACTATTTTACATTCTAAAATTGTTCCAAAACTTATTCTCAAATATTTTGTTTTTTTTTCTTTCTGTTGTTTTTGTTATCTTTTTATAGACTCATTTACATTATTATTTTGGCTACAATTCATTTTAATATTAAACTGTTGATTTTATTTTTGATTTTTTAACCGCAGAAAATTATTTGTCAGTAATGGTGATAAAATTATTAGTGTTTTTTTAATAGAGAGTAGGAGGACGGGCAGAAAAATAAAGCACGTGATTTCTTTTAATTTGACAAATTGTTTTGTTTATATTTTAAATTAATATGTACAGGATAATGTAAGAATAAAGGACGAGATAGATTTTAATTAATTTTATTATGTGTTTTAATCTTGTTCATAATGATATACAGAATATTATGTGGGGCACGTACTATGTACATGGACGTACGTACTATGGATGTACGTATGTACAATGTGCACTTGCTTAATTTACAGTTATCAATATTGTAAAACTAGCAAGTCGAAACAAGTAAGAGTCGATAGTCGATACATGAGTATAAACTTGTCAGTCGATATGAATCGATATGAGTATAAACTTGCATAAATTGTGTTAGGTTAAATACAGAATAGAAATATATGCCAAGTTCAGCATTTTTTAAGTATAAAAAAGTACTCCGTGATCGTGATATTAATTCAGATATAAGACTCAGATTATACGTCTGGTACTCAAAACTTTTCTATTTAATATACACTTCTGAACGGTGTTGAAATATTAACATTAAATATAGATCTTCTACATAAAATAGACATATTGAAATTGTGGTGTTACAAACGAATTCTGACACATCACGCAAATATCGAGTCCTGCTTATGCTGAAAAAAAGATAATTATTTCAACCTATCAAAATAAGAATTACCCTTAATTAATTCTATAAAAATACCAAAAAACCAAAAATTATCTGCCATATTATGGCAAATAAAAAAATACAATCTACTCCAACTAATCATCGAAAAACATTTCATTCAACAAACAGGATTTGTTAACAGAAAGCAAATATTAAGGCTACACAAACATAAAAAATCGAATTGGAATAATAACCATAGGTGAATGAATCGATTCAATCAGAAGTCAGAAAGCATTTGCCAACATTATTGCAAATATCTAATGGATATGTTGTGATGGATAACATCCCCAAATAATACGGTAGAGATACGAAAAACTATTTTAGTTTTTTTTTATATTTTCAGTTTTTCAATTCAATTTTAAGATTAATATTCATAAAATAATTACATTAAAATTATAATTTTGAACACATTAAAACACATTACATCTTAATTTTAATTATATAATTTTTGAAAAAATTTAAACAATAATATTTCAATTTATTATATCATTGTCAGTGGGAAAATTTGTTCAACATTTATAATTTAACATCATGTTTAATGCTTACTATATTTAATTTCATACTTAATGCAATTCTCGTCTATCAATTAAGAACATAAAAAAATGGGCCTAAACTAACAACACCACGTGAACTAATGTCGTGATGGTGCCGAATTGCTGTCACTACCACCCCATTTTAAACTAACTAACTAATTTGATAATTAGCTATTATAAAATAAATTTATGTGATTATAAATTTTTTAAATGTGAAATATTAAAATTATCGATTTATTAATTAACATTGATACATAGACATTTTATGTCACCAATGTATCTATAAATATTATTATTATTTTTGTTAACAAACAAAATATTTTTAGGAAATTGTTTCGTTCATCATAACACTATTAGAACTCATCAGTAGGTATTTTTAGTGTTAGACTATACCTATACAACTCCTATTTTCATTTTGATTGATTTTATAATTTATTAGAAGATGTCGATAGTACATCTGTGAGTTATAAAAATCGGCCAAAATTTCAATGTGAAATGCTATTTTTATAAAATGTGATTATAAATTTTTTAAATGCAAAATATTAAATATAATATTAAATTAGCTATTGCTATAATGAAATTATAATAACCAACATGATCGACGATTGATTAATCGAATTGGTATATAAAGAAGAACATTTGATGCAGTAATCATCACTTATTTCAATAATGTCCTACATCCCATCAGCAAAAAGATCTAATACACATTTATACCCACTCAAATAAAACAAATTAAATTAAGGTGCCTATTATGTATTTCGATAACGATTCCGATTTGATCGAACGAAATGTCAAAATGTAAAATTGCCATTATGTATTACGATATCGTTCAGAAATTGTCGACGAAATCGATAAAGTTTATCGATGTAAAATTTTACCACGAAAGAGACATCGAAAGAGAGATTTTGTACAAATTATTTCAATTTTGAATTGAAAAGATAAAATAAAAGAGATACAAATATATTTTATTTATATTGGACATTATATTATTTTATTTATATTAGACACTTGGTGTTTTATTTTATATTTATGATATTTATTGAAATAAAAATAAATTTAAAAGTTGAAATGAAAGTAGGTATTTTACTTTATTCTACATAATAATTTTTTATTGAAATAAATTTTAATAGGAATGAAAGGCCTGTTACAAATAGACTGCAATATGAAAAGTTATAGTGTAAATAATGAGACACCATTATAAATTTTCCAAAGAGGTACCAGGATATCTTGTAATCACAAAACCAATTACCTGATTATGATCACATATCTAAAAACAAAAACTGTTATAATAATGTAAACTAATTACAATAAAGTATAAACTTATCAGAATTGCATTAATGCTAAAAAATCCCTTTCTACTATAACATAAATGTTGTACGTTTTGCTTCGGTGATTTAATTTGAATAAGCTTTCCATCTACTGCTCCAATTATTTCAGTAATTCTGCTTTAATCATAAAAATAATGTTTGCCAATACATATAAAACTTCTTTAAGAACAAAAAAAAATTAGCTGTGCTAGTCCGACATGGAAATCATTTCCTACGTTGAAAATCATTTGCTTGGTACAAACCGCACAGAATCTTAATACACTAACCAATTTAATTATATTTGGAATCGACGTATTACTTATTGGCTATTTCAATTTTTGTCCTAATTTAATAATTTTAATAATGTAGATAATAACTCATCAAATTTATGTTTAAATAACATACGTATAATCTTCCAAATCTAGTGGATTAGAATAATCCCGAATATATGTTCGCTTGTTTTTTAATTCTGCAATTTGATAGCGTTTTTCAGCACTATCAGAAATTGAAAAATTTAACTCTGCTAAAATCATTTTATTTATAAAAACTTATAATTTTATAATTATATTTTATTTAAACACTTCAACTTATTTTCAACTTAAAATTTTTAAATATAACATTATTGTTTTGTTTTTTTTTCGTATAATAATTTAAATTTGACATTTAAAGAATCAAACATATGTCATTTTCATCGTAGATTTGAATTTTACAATGGCAGCATTATTAAACACTTTCGATCAAATTTTCATCGAAATACATAATGACACTAACGATCACAATCGAATAACTTTAACGATAACGATGAACGATTCGATTAATTTCGATCGAAATACATAATAGGCACCTAAATCATTTATTTCAATTCATTTTGTATATTGCATTATATTTAAAAGTATTACCTACTACATGTTGTCTCTTGGATCAAATGTGTATAAAATATACTAGTTTTAGTTGCCTATTATGGATTTCGATCGATTTTAATCGAATCGTTCATCGTTATCGTTAGAGTTATTCGATTGTAATCGTTAGTGCCATTATGTATTTCGATGAAAATTTGATCGAAAGTGTTTAAAAATGCTGCCATTGTTAAATTCAAATCTACGATGAAAATTACATATGTTTGATTCTTTGACTGTCAAATTAAAATTATTATATAAAAAAAGAACGAAACAAATGTGTTATATTTGAAATTTTTAAGTTGAAAATAAGTTAGAAGTGTTTAAATAAAATAGAAATTATCACTATTATAGGAATTATAAAATTATAAGTTTAAAATAAAATGATTTCAGCTGAGTTAAATTTTTCAATTTCTGATAGTGCTGAAAAATGCTATCAAATTGCAGAATAAAAAACAAGCGAACATATTATATTCGGAATTATTCTAGTCCACTGGATTTGGAATTATTTACATTATTAAAACTATATTAACAGTTTTGATCAAAATTTCCTGCTAAACAACATTACCTTTATGGATTTATTAGAAAAGTAAAGACAAAAATTGAAATAGCCAATAATAAGGAAAACTTCGATTCCAAATATAATTGAATTGGCCAGTTTATTAAGATTCTATGCGGTTTGTTTCAAAAAAATGATTTGCAGCGTAGGAAATGATTTTCATGTTGGACTAGCACAGCTAACTTTTTCTGTTGTGCTTAAGGAAGTTCTATATGTATTTGCAGTTTATACTTGTATAAAATGTATCAAATTCAATCAAAAAAAATCATAAATATAAAACAAAACAACAAGTGTCTAAGTGTCACTCTTTTATTTTTTCCGTTCAATTCAAAATTAAAATAATTTGTACAAAATCTCTCTTTCGATGTCTTTTTCGTGAAAAAATTTTACATCGATAAACTTTCGACAATTTCTGAACGATATCGAAATACATAATGACAATTTTGCATTTTGACATTTCGTTCGATCAAATCGTAATCGTTATTGAAATACATAATAGGCACCTTAATATATAAATAAATACAATTTTTGAATTTATACCTCCATATGACATAAAACTAAATAATTTTATTTCAAAAGACATTGTTCTCCTTGTTCCCAGACACTTTTGAGAAAACTCAAAACATATATACTGTAAGAATTTGACATTATCTTTTCTATATTATTATTATGTTATTTATTTAGAGACACGACAATATGGCATTATACATTTTTAGATGACATTATTTGTGTATGTTAATAACATTTTACAGTTACTCCATTCACAATTGAATTACACTTTTTTCCGGTACAGTTAAAAAAAAAAATTTAACTAACTAAAAATCGTTTTTTGTTTCTATGAATATATTCCAACTATATTATAAACTACAACAATGCATATAAATAGAATGCAATGATAATTTAAGTTAAGAGATAAAACTTACAGATAAACTTTCTAATACAGTAGTTAAAAAGTTTTTCATAGAAAGTTAGAATTAAAATTAAATTTAAATTAAACTCAAAGTTAATTTAAAGTAAATTAAAATAAATATCTTATTAAATTCCAAATAAAATTTATTTAATACGCATTTAAGTTTTTAGTTTTCAAGTTTTTTGTTTTCAAGTTTTAGTATACAATACTTATTAGCCACCTTCTGTATATTTGCATAGAAATAAATAAATAAATAAATAAAAGTTTACATACTATTAAATTCTTACTTCAAGTATTACGAATAGTAAAGCAATTCACAGAAACTGTAATTCGATCTAATCTGTATTATTATAAATCGATTTAAACAGAATTTAGAACATCAAAAAAAATATTTCACATATTTTTATTTTATTCATATACTGCCTCACTCATACAGTCCTAATGAATACTTTAATAGAGAGTTTTGGATGTTAATCTAACCGACATTTAGCAAATGCATTTCCAGCTTTAGTTTGAGTTCGGTTAATTTTAACAAGTCTTTTCTTATATACTATTGAATAAATGCATTAGGAATTTCACTTGTCAGCTGTCAAAATACAAGAACGCTCTACATTTACATGTTATTTTCTAACTTTTTATAAATTACGAAAATTCTTTAAATAACGGGATATTCTCAACTGCTGCCGTTGCAAACACCAATAAACAACACATTGAACTGAAAGTGAAAAATCAATAAAAAAAAACCATTTTAAGCGTTTTTACATCAGAGATTGTTTGATCTGATTAAAGTTTGATGAAAATCTGACATGTAAACAAATCTTAATCAAAATTAATCAAAATTAATCAAAAGCAAATAGAATATTGCCCTCTATTTTTAATCAAATATTTTTTACATTAAAAATGGTTAGCAGTAAAAAATTTTCCATTAAATCGAAATCGACTGTTGTCAGTTGCTTCCTTTGTTTCTGTTTTAAATTACTGAATTTTTTTTGCAATTTTATTTTTTTATTTACACATTTGACATATGGTATGTAATTAAAAAAAACTTTTGAACTAAAATTCGATTTAGGGTTTATATGAGATGATTATAATTCTGATTGTGACTTGACTAGAAATTTAATTTAATTTTTTATCCAATTTTATTCGCAAGCAGTAATGAAGGAAGTAAGTTGCTTCCGAAATATCGATAGTTCCACAATAAAAATAAGTAAATAGTGAAATAAAATTCGACTTTTAATTAAAAAATTAAATATATCACTAAGGCAGCGTTTACACTTCTTCAATATTTATTGACGATTTAAGATTGAAGAGAAAGACATTTGTGTTTACACATCATTAATCAAACTATCAACATGATTTTTTCTTCAATTTATATTGATATCAATCTGTGTTTACACATCAGTATTTCTTCAATATTCGCTCTCATCAAAAATACTGTCAATATATATTGAAGTGTAAACGTTGCCTAAAAACAAATTTGATTATCAAAACTAAATAGAAGTTAAATTAGAATTGACTAATTTGAAATTTCCCTGGTTTGTGTCTTGGAATTGACCAATTCGAAATGTTTCTAATTGATGACAGCTCAATTTTAATTGAAAAACAAATTAATCAAAAATAAAAATTGTCAATTTAAATTGTCAAAAATTGTCCATTTGGTGTCTAATGCATTAGAATTAGTCTTTCATTAGGCGCACATCCTTAATGTGTGTAAAGTGCAAACATCAAATTAATTTTATCAAGCAATTTACACAATAAATTAAGAACTTGTCAATTTACTAATTTTAAATCACCTTTTTCACCCTAAAACTATACGCATTAAACATTTTGCTGACCTAGTTTTCAATTAAAATAAAAAAAAAAAATGAATCTTTTAATCTACAATTTTTGTTTACATAACCTCTATTCTAGTTACATAAGTTCAATTTACTCTGTTATATTAATGTAATTTAATTTTAAATAATTTATAACAGAAACAATGACGTAATGTGTTAAAATTATTGTGCAATTTTCATATAAAAATCTTCCTTGTCATAATAATAAGAAAAAAAAAAATACAATAATTAACTTGAGATAATTTCGTTTAAATTTACGGTCCCTCACACAACCATGGTAACATAACTAACTTTTAATTAAGAAATTTTTTTTTTTTTTATATTTTCTTTTTTTCTATTTATTTTTGTTGCATTTTAATTATGTTGTGTTCAAGAATTTATGGTTATAAAAGACAAAAAAAAGAAAAATGAACATTGACACAAAAAGAAAAGAGAAAAAACGAAAGAAAAACCAACACAACAATTTTTTTTTTTTTTTGTTAAATAAAATTGACTTTTAAAGGATATGTAAGGAAGTTAGTTGATAAATCACTTTTCACGAAAAAACTTAATTTTGAAAAAAAAAAAAAATAAAATTAATGAATAAAGTAAACAAAAAAAGGTCTTATATTTTTTCAACATTTGTCAACATCAAGTAAAATGTTAGCACTGTAAAGTTGTGTAAGTTTTCTAAATTGAAAAGAATTCTTCTTCAATATTTGTTTACCTTCAATATTTGTAATTCTTCTACGTTTAGGTTTAGATCATTAGTACCAAAATATAATAGATGTTCTTCTATAACTGTTCATCGGGATCAGTATCGAGGTTTCAATAATTAAATTTAAATATAGCAACAAATGAAATTGAGATAATAATACTGTTCAGAGTGAATGTTTAATTTTTTAGTACTTATTTAACAGTACTAAAATTATTTTCGTTTAAAGTTGTGATTGCAGTGTCGAATATTATATTGGTTTTTTTTTTTTTTTTAAATATATATAACTATATAAATATTCAATTTTTGTGTATTATTTATTAGATTCTATTCTATTTTATTTAAATAAACTTGTCATATCGCACTTTATTACCTGTCAATATTTTATGTTTTTTTTACTACACTAAATATCACACTTTTTAGTTATATTTAACTTTTTCTTCAGACGTCGTAGGTTCTTCTTTTTTTAAATTATAAATTTTAAAACAACAATAATATTTTTGTAATAATAACACAATTGACATAATGTAAAATTTAAAATTTATCTAATACGTACCATAGTCATACATTTATTAAAATTGTTAAATAATGCTAGAAAAAATCATTTTTCTACTGCTTTCAAAATTCAAAATTTAATTAAAATTTGATAAAAAAAATACGTATTAAGGTAATACGGAATTACTGATTCTACTCCTAAAAATATAGTTCTGTCATAAATTTTAAATCCGGATAAAAATTTAGTACGAAAAATAGTATAAGTATCAAGTGTGAGTAAGTATCAAATAATTTAGTACGAATATCAAGTGCAAAAGCGAGAGGGCCGGAAACGCCCTAATTTTAAAAATGCATATTAATAAAACTAAATAGAGAAATAATCTAATTTGCCATTTACGACATTTACAATTTAATAATTTAAATGCTATTTAATATAAAAGCGTTCTGATGATAAACTTAAACGCGATTCGACTGGGTCGTTTTTTTTTTAATAATAATAACAACAAACTTTCTCAGCTTTACTTAAAACCATTCAAATATAATATTAATGACAGACATAAAATCGATATTATGATATTGTTGCGTATGTTTGTGTGTGTGCGTCATCTAATATCTGCTAATATCATAATAGTAACCGTAATATATACGTTATCAATATAATCAAATTGCCAAACAAAGTAAATGCCAAACGACGATTGCCAAATAGAAATAAAATATCAGCGCCGATTGCCAAATAGAAATAAAAATAACTAAATTTTAAATTTTTAGTACTCAACAACATGTGATTTGACATAATTTTAAAAAAAATAATTTAATATAAAAAAAAAACATTTTTTAAATAATATATTTTGGTAAATAGGTAAAATTCATATAAAATTTATTGAATTTTTATATAATTTTTATTAGTTTAATAATTATGAATTATTGTTTTAATTTTATCTGCGAAAATTGAAAAAATAAATAAAATTGCGAATTAATTCATTAAAACCGTGAAAAAATTTATTTTTAAATATTAACTGTCTTAATGAATATAACATTTATCTCTGGTAAGGTTGCTGAATATCATGATATAGGTAAATTCAGAAATGCAACATTGCCTATCATGATGCGGCATCACTATTGTATCAATACAAAATTTATGATGCAATTCGGCAATGATGCTTTGTGTTGCTGATGCAATTAATACATTTTAAAACTATCATAATTTGACCGTGATGCTTTGAAAATTTAATTAAAATCAATAAAATATTATTTAATATCCCTTTGAATGTATTTTTGGAAAATTGCGAACCATCAGAATATGATGATATACAGTAGATAATAAAAAAAAAATCACTAAAATATAAAAATTTGTTAGGAAAGAAAAAAAAAAAAATCGTACTTTTGTGATAAAATTAATGGAAAAAAATTAAGTAGTAAACCTAAAACAAAAAATTATTTAAAAATAATTTGCACTTTCACAGAAAATGTATTTCAATCAAGTGAAACAATTGAACGAATGAAATCACAAATAAATTAGAAATGTCAAAACCTTTAAACAAATCCAATTATGAAGTAAACAACTTAAAAGTTGAACACTTACGCTATCTAAGTCTTTTATAATGGACAAATTTTGAACGAAGCGCATCTAGTAGTTTATTTACGTTGATTTAACATAGTAAAAAATGAAATATCAATTTTTTAATACCTGTTTTTGGTGAAAGGATTAACCATAAGCCATAATTATATACAATTGGAAAACTGATTTATTGCAGGATAAAGATTACAATTACAATTACAATTACTGCTATTAAACGAAGTATATGAAAGTACTGACGCAAAAGCACAATTAAAGTGCATAACACTACCAGATTCCTACAAGTAAAATTGCATTGGCAGAAAAATAATCTTCAGATTATTTTAGCTGTTATTAAAAATTCAAACATATACAATATTCTACATCGTCTTCAATGAATGAAAGTAGGACGAAAAAAACACACATACACTTTTTCGGTACCTACCTCGTATTAATTGATAAAAGAAAAACCTATTGAGGAGCCTACTTTCTATAAACTCACTAGAAATATCTTGAAGGTATCAAAATTAATTGCCAACGTAGCTTTGTATAAAAAGCTCAAATTGGTTTGACAAGTAGGATCCACACGGGGAAAGGTTACTGATTCTGTGGTAATACTGTAAGCTTTTTAGTAAACAAATGTTTACAATCAACTCTTTATTACAGGAAATATAATTGACAATCCTAATATATTTTTGATAGCATACGTCATTAGTGTGAATCTGTACTACGCTATCTACACTTGATTTTATTTAAACTATGTTTACATAATCCTCTTAAAATCCCAAAAAGGACTTTTATCTACCTACCTACTATGTTCAATGTAACACTGGATGTGGCAAACGTGATAAATATATATCGCGTCAATATTCCAGTGTATATTGACTTTGAAAAATAATTCAAACGCCCGACATAACATTGTAATGACAAGAAAATAGATTTGAGCTCGAAATTCCAAATTCTTTGACTTCAAAACAAAAAATTTTTTTTAAACTACCCAAACACTAGAAAAGGATTCCTTTATACAAAATTATTGTTGATTTGACTAAGTGGGACAGAATTGAGTGGAAATAGAATATTAGGGGAAGCCGAATCTGAACATCAGGTGCAAATTTTAAATAGAGCATTTCAATCTGAGGGCAACACATAGTAATGAATTTCCAAAACCAGTTTTACACCACCTGGGGATTTCAAAGGTTTAAAAAAAAATTTATTACCCCACTTAACACACATTTTTTATTAAAATAACCTTTTTTTTTAAAAAAAAATTAATTTAAAATCAACAAAATTGTATTTAATCCGAAAATGATATCCAATAATATTTTATTTTTATTCTCAGTTCTCTTCTATATATACAGTATTAGATAATAACAGAGCAGGTGCCGTAAGGGTTCTTTATAAAATATTCTTTTCATTAAAAAAAAACCATTTTTTTTTTTAAACGATTCTTTTGTTCTCAATTCTAGATCTAAAAATGTCTACACAATTTCATATTTTATATTATTATTACTATTTCATTCCAATCACAGATAGACGACGTCATGATATATATAATAAAATAATAAAGGATATGAATATCCTGTTTTTCAATAAAAAATAAAAAAAAAATGTTTTTTAATAACTTTTCTACATATGCTTTAAAAATGAAAACATAATAGAAAGATTGAAAATTCATAAAAACAAAAACAAAAAAAAATAAAAACAAATCTCAAATGTAATGAAAAACCTTCTCGTCATCAGATATTTTACAAAATGTTTAAGTTTAAACAAATGCATATATTTTTTTCTTTATTTTTTTGTTTTTTTTTTAATTTTCTTTTTTTCTTATTTTATTTCGATGTTTTTAAGTCAGCAGTAAATATTACAGAAAAAACAAAGTAACTTTTTATACAGTTTACAACACAACAACAACAACCAAATATGTAGGGTTTTTAATTCAAAAAAATAATCGGTTACAAAATAATATAATAAAGGATTTGGGCCGATCCTATTTAATTAAAGAAATTTAAAAAAAATATATATATTTTTTGAATGTTTAGATTATATTTGTTAATGTAATACAAATTAAGACAGTATTCTAAAGTAAATAATAATATAAGAAAGCAGAAAATTTTAACATTGTGTTGCTCCAATTTCTTAATTAATTTGGTATTAATCGATTTTTAGTTATTGTTAAGGTGCATTTTATCTAGCCCGATTTATTTTTTAATCAGCATTTTAGAAAGAGTTAATATGAAATGACATTATTTTATATGACAATTCAACGTGTATGACAAGAACAGTAAACGTAATAAATCAGGGATAATTATCGCTGGCAAAAAAAAATTTTGGGATATTTTTAAAAAAAATTTGGGATATTTTTTAAAAAAAATCGTGGAAATTTTATTTTATCATTTTTAAAAATCGAACTTATTTTCTTCATATCGGCAACACTTTTTTAGGTTAAAACTACTAAAGTGTTATCATTGTACTTTTGTTTTTTTAACGGTAACATTGAAGAGTACTCAAATAAAAATTTGTTTTCATTTAAATAAGTAAAATGGATGAAAATAGCTTCAGCGCATTTTTTTTGTTAAAAGTCGTGAAAAAGAAAGTGAAAAGAGGGAAAAAAGAAAGAGTCAAAATAATATAAAAATAGAAGTATGAACAAATAATGTCTTCTTTCTTTTTTGAAATTTCAAAATAACTAATTTTAACGTAACAAATAAATGTTGCCGTAGCATTTGAACAGTGAATTTTTTGGGAAATTATTTATCAATAAAAAATAAATCGGGCTAGCTAAAATCCACCTTTAATCGAATAAAAATTTCATCATAGTAAATATTTAAGTGAAATCGGAGAAATTATTATAAAGAAAGGTGAAGACGGTAAGTGAAGAAGACCAAGGTTCAAAATAAGCTGTAGCGGCATAAAATGAAGAACCATTTAAATATGGTCTTCTTAAGTTCTTATTTAACCTTATAAACCATAACAATAAGTTTTAGGAGTTGTTTCGTTCATCACAACACTACTTGAACTCATCAGTTGGTATTTGTAGTGTTAGACCTACCTACTCATGGTTTTTGCTTTGATTTCATAATTTATTTATAGATGTTATTAATACATCTGTGAATTATAAAAATCGACCTATAATACATATCACAACTCACAACGTTCTTTCAAAACACTAAAATTATTCTGTATCAATAGCAACTAAATGCGCGAATCCTGACAGAGATAATAGCTGGTGACTACCTATTAACCTTGATTTTTCTCGTTCATAGAATATATATATACAATAGAATTTATATAATATTTTTAAAAATCAAAACAAAAATTTATTAAAGAAGTGAAAGTAGAATTAAATCAAACCGAATCGTGTCGAATGCTTTTGTAAGATCCAAAAAGCATACCAACAGTGAGGTATCCTTTAAGTAGCTATCTCTGATGAATATTTCGAATGAAAAAAAAATTTAAATCTTCTTTAGTGACTATCTTGTGATTTTTTTTTGCCTTATTTCTAGCCTAGAAATCTAGTTCAGAATTTAGTTTATTAGAAAAAAGTACTAGAGTTAAGATAGGGTTCATTCAAAATTTAATGCACCCCAAAAACACATGTAAATATTGCTGCAGTTTTGAACATAGTTACAGAGTAATTTCAAACTTAGGAGATTTAATTTAGAACGATATTTTGCAGGGTAGTTTTATCAAGTCTTATAATTATCATAATCACTTTTTTATCTTGCAAATCACATCTAAGCTAATTTTTTTAAACATAATTTTTTCTGTTTTTCTTACCAGTTTATTGCCTTCTGGTAGTCAACATGACGGAAAAACAGAATTGAAATCATTTTGATTTTGCTTCGTCTTCAACTTTCTTTAAATTTTCGAAGTACGTAATACGATTCTCAATAAAAAAAAAAAAAAAAAAATATGAAACCTCATTCCAGTTTACAATATTCTTTGTTAACCACAACAAAACAGAAAAACAAACAAAAAGTCTACTTGTAATGTAAGTATAGGAACAAAATTATATAAAGGTAATACCATATAGGTTTTTGGGTAGGTGAGTAGGTAGAATGATATACGATGGATACCATAACCCTAGGGTAGCAAACAAACACTGAAGAATTAATGAAACGATAAAACACATAAACAAACAAACAAAAATGAAAACAAAAATGAAAACAAAAATTGAAAACAAAAAATAAAAATCGGCACGAGGGTAAATGGTAAATTAAACGTGCTCTTCAACAACATGCGGTTTAATTGTTGGAAAATAAAATCGTCAGCAAAATATAAAAAAAAAAAAATAAAAAACAAACACAAAATTTCATAAACAGAAACAGTAAATTTTCAGAAATGGCAGCCGCAACAACAAACAGTTAGTTCTATTACTCGTATATCTGAGTTAAGTATACTGTACGAAACTCTTGGGGCCGATGAATATTGTTTGCTGCTTGTTCGTCTCTTTTTTTTTGCTTTATTCTTTTTTTTTTGTTTTTATTTTCATATTTTTTTGTTATAATTTTGATTTTTCTTTTCTTGTGGTTTAATTCTCACGACAATTCAACTGAAACCAACATCAAAACACATTACAATTTTCATAATATTATAGATTATAGGTGTCATATAAATATGAATGTTTGGTTGTTTGTGTATTAAATTTTTATAGGAAATTCTGTTGTTTTGTTTATACATATACATATATATATACAGTTGATTAGTAGAGGAAGTGCAGTTATGTAATGAATTATGTATATTAAATTAGAAGGATTCAAGAGAATAGAAATTTACAGTTAAGAAAATTTTCATTGTTCAATAATTAATGAACTGAAAAATTTATATATATGTATATGTATACCAATGAGTATTGGTATTAGATTAAAATAAAAATTGTATAAATTAAATGAATTTAGAAAACTAAATCGTATTAAAAAACAAAACTTGTATATATATATAGATTGAAAAATTAAATATGTTAGTAAAAATATTAATATTATTTAACATAAAATTAACATAACGGAATATTTTTTATAATTTAAATTAACACTCTCATTGTAGTAGATGAGAATATGCAATATATCCCATCTGAGGATTTGAATAATTTTTTGTAAAAAATTTTGTTTATTGTGTTAAATTTGAAGTTTTGAAATTTTATTTAGCGTCAAATTATTTTAATAATATAGCGTTAAAATTAATTTACAGTACTGCTAATATTGCTAGCATTGTGTTCATAAACAAAAATGGAAAATTAGGTCTGTTCATAAACGTTGCTAACTTTACCTAAAAAGTGCAAAATTATACCTATAAGAGCGCAGTGCTATCAGCTGCCTACTTTTACAATATTTTAAGTAGTTAAATAAATTTAATGCGCTCACTATAATTACATAGAGTTATATAATATGTAAATGTTAAATTACCTAACGAGCTGAAGTAGATATTTGTCAAAGCATATGTCTACCCATAATAACATAGCCCTGACTATAACAGTCATATGACTATGATACTTCGATAAATGTTCGATAGGATTCGATATGATTTAACAAAATCAGAACCAATCATAATCTTAATTATAATTGCCATACCTAAATATATCAAAATGTCAAAATCAAAAGTTAAAAGAAGTAAAATAATAATATAAGTTTTATAAATAAAGGTTTTTTTTTTTATTTTGAGATTTGAATAAAGTTATTGGTTTAAAAAAACAAACCGAAGGTCCGTTTAAGTCTACGAAATTATTTTTTAATTATTTACAATACTGTCAAAATTACTTACGATTCCTTATGATTATTATTATTAACGAATGATTTTAAAAAAACAACGAATAATGATGATGACTATTATAGTTAGGGGTATAGTAAATAGAATATAATTCTTAGAAAAACAACAAAGTCAAACTGAATATGTCAATTCTATGTTCAACGAAAACACCCGAGCAGCCAAATGTCACAAAAAGGTGACAATATGTTGACAAATTTTTGGTGAATTGTCGACAAAATTTTATGACAGTTTTTGTTGAAAAAAGGTCGGTAGGGTTGACCCCATTTGTCACAATTTAAAATGACAATTTTGTCAACACATTTGTCAAAAATTTGTTGATAATTTGTCATCATTTTGTGGTTTATTTTGTCGACAATTTGTGAAGAATTTGTCATCCATTTGTGGACAATTTTGACAACAGTTTATGAATAATTTGTCATCAATTTTTGAATTTTTTTTTTTTACAGACAGGATAGTTTTTTCAGTAATTTAGGGGTGGATTTTTGATAATAAAAACAATTCGTTTTTTATATATCACATATTTTATTCTATAAAAATAATTAAAAAACATGTTCTATTTCAATTGTTTTTTTAATTACAAAATTCATTCATATTTTTAAATAAACTTTGTTGTGTTTTTCAATAACAATACCGATTCTCAAAAGTGTAGAGTAGACTGATAAATTGTAATACTATTCAATATAAAAATAAATAAAAAACTTACAAACCCTGTGAACCACTTGACACATATTGTTGACCAAAAATTGTCATGACAAATATTTGTCAACATTTTGTCGAATAAATGTGAGTGGGTTTACTACCGAAATTTTGTAACAAACTTGTCGACAAATTGCCATCATAATTTTGACGACAAAATGTGCCTACAATTTTCCAACAATATGTGGACAAAAACTTGTCATGACTATTTTTGGTTATTGGGGCATGTCAGCAGATTTAATTGCAGGATATATCGATTGAATGCATTTACATTTATTTTCCATGTATGGAATATGACATATGTCATGATCAGGGCAACCAATAGCATGCAAGAGTATGTTTTTTTTCTTAAGTCTTATTGAGAAATGAACTGGGTATTTATCCGTTTAATGAATGATTACACAATTTAAGCCTAATGTGTTAGATTATAGTTTTGCATATTACACCTGTTACTGCATATTTTGTCTTAAAAAGCATATACTTTTTGCATATTTCAGCATTTAAACTTTTGTTTTGATATATTGCCCTGGTCATGACATACATATTATCTATATAGTTAGTTCTATGTCATTATAGTTAGCGCATAATTCACTTAAAATGACAGTACTTCAGTGTAAAACCCTTTCTTAATATTTTGTTTTTGCATTACTACTACACTTATAAATACCTCTTATGTATTTAAAAATTCGAAAGATTTTAGTAGAAAATATTTGCTTCCAATAACTAACTTTGAAATATTTTAACGAATTTACACACTTTAACCACTCTTAGATAATTTTATTATATTTTAAATTTTTCTAATACACAATTTAAATGTTGGATACAAAATCACTATCCTCATAATATTTAATCTGTTAACTATGAAAAGTAGGGTATTTGATATTGATCCATTTGATACTGATCCACTTCACAACTGATTTTTATTACCGTTTTTTTTATTCAAACGATAAATATTTAAAAGAAAACGTAGCAAAACTATATATTTTTTTTTAAAAATGTTCAATTAGAAATTTAAATTTTAAACTTTAAGCAATATAAAAGTACATCATTTATACATATATACATACAACAAATGCCAAACAAAGGTAAAGTAGAAGCGGGCATTTTAAATTTATTTAATGGCCACACGTACCCCATGTACCTATTTTCTTTTTCTCTCATCAGACTTAATATTAATTTCCTTTTTTCTTTTTACAAAAAAAAAACTTACATATGCGGGTTGTTGTCCTTGATAAACTAATATTGCAGTAAGTAAGTAATTTTATCAGAAGAAAAATATTCGCATTTTTTTGACAAGATAAGACATCTGTGTAAAATTACTTATTTGTGCTAATATGGTTGAAAAAATTGACAAAAAGGAAGGAATTGCATAATGTGGGTTGTATGTAGCTTTTGACAGGCTACAAATATACTTGAAAAACTGAAGATCCTGGCTTTCATTAAGTCGATTGACAAAATGTTGATTTTTTTTCTTCAAAAATGTCGATTGTACTAAATGTTATCATTGTCGTGTAACACCATTCGTGCGGCATAGGGCGCAGTGCTAAATGTCGACCTTCCAAAATGTCGACTCTTAGAATATTGACATAAACATAAATTTTTTAGAATTTTTATTTTTTTGTTAAAAATTGGGTTGTAAATGCTTTATTTTTATATGTATATACAATTTATATTAAATTAAAGATTGCTACGAAATGTAAAGAAAAAAAGTAAAATCCAAGCCCTATGGTACGAGGGTTTAAGGGCGGTACACCCGAAAATTAAAAATAAAATTTTTGTTTTTTTTTTCTAGACAAAATATTAAGTTTTAAAATATTTAAATATTTTTTGTGTCTTGTAGTGTACATTTTCCAGCCGCGTGGAAAACAAGGCTTCAATAAATTGACGCAAAGATCCCCAAGACTAAGAGCAGAAGCCCAATGTTAAGAGCAGAAGTCCCATTTCTTTGAAATTACTTATTTTTCATATGAAACTGTGAAAACTCAATATATTTTTACGAAATAGGCATACGGATGAACATTCTATAAGCATTGGTTTTACAGTTGGATTAAAAATCAGAATCGCTGCTTACTATAAATGGAAATTAACATGAAGTTTATGGTATGCCACAAAATTAGATCTACAATCTGAAAAACCTTTGATTTTTACTAGTCTACTTTTTTTCAAGTCGACATTTAAACAAATCTACATTTTGCCCATGGTAGAGATTTTAGAATCGACATTTCAAGAATCGATACATTGTACAAGTCAACTAGTCAACATATTTTACGTCGACATTTTTTAATCGATATTTTGTGAATCGACATTTTAAAAATCGACATAACTCAGCCGACCGAAAAACTGTATATATGTACATAATTACATAATGAAAATGGTAATTTTCAAAAATACATACATTCATAAAAGCTTAACGACATAAAACTTCGTACGTAGCAAAAATCTGAGTTCAATATAACCTACCATACTTCTGTAGTTAATTCACGGTCGAATCTTATGACATCCATCAAAAACTATAAATTAAATTGACAAAAAAAGACTCATCTAATCTTCTCTAGATGATTGAAGATAAACGAACTTAATTTAATTTTAATGCATCACTAGATACACTTAAAGAAAATGGTTTATAAATCAGAACAATTTTACAAACATAATTAATTCAAAATTCATCAATATGAGTAGACATAATTAATTCAATACAATTCTCTTGTTTTTCTATTCTTTTTCATGAAAATTCTATCATTATGTTTACTTTGACATACATATACATATGAATACGACTGTACGAATGTTCATTCGAATCGAAATAGAAAAATGTGGACAATTGATCATGAAAAGTATGTGTATAAAGGTACTTTATTTATATATATATATATATATATATATATATATATATATATATTTATATTTATATACATATATTGTACATATATACTTTTATCTATATATATATTTATATACATATATTGTACATATATACTTTTATCTATATATATATATATATATATATATCAGTTAATATATGGATATTTTATTACGATTGATTAAGTTAAGAGTTATATAATCATATGGAATTTATAGTATCATTCATTATATATTACCAAACCGGATTAAAATTACAACGTAAATCGTTTTGATTGAACATAACAACTTGGAATCGCACATTTTTCTTTTTGTTTATTTTTATTGGTTTCAGGTGAAGGAGGAGAAGTGATTAGCAAATTTAGAATTGATTGTAATTCACATATGGACTTTAACGTATTGATTAGTTTCAATCTATTGTCTCTGAAATCTTTTCTAAACAATAGACAAAAAAAAAATAACAAAAAAAAAATAAAAATTGAAAATACTAAAAATGAATGACGTTTACATGTTATTTTTATTTACTAAATTTTAATTCTTGTTGTGTAAATTTAAATCAAAATCAAAGTAAAATCCAAGAAAGTTCAATTTGAAGAATGAACAAAGGTTAAAAAGAGACAGGAAAACAAAATGTATATTTTATATTAAAGGTCATTCATATATACATATACCCACCATATAATAAAATTATTTTTTTCCCTGTTTAGTTATAAGAAATTTTCACTTTTAAGTACTCAGTACATATTTTTTTTTTGTTTTTGTAAATTTAATTCTTTTTATACATATATTTCTATTTTTATTTACTAAAGTTTTTTTTTATTACAATTTCAAAGGAATATGTTTTTTTTTTTTTTGCTGTCTGTTTTAGAGAGTTCAGAAAAGAAAAAATTGAATTGTAGGCGATGTGACGTGTTTTGTAAGAATTTCTTTTACAAAGGTTAACTTTTTATTTTTTCTTTTTTTTTTTTAATTAAAATAAGACGAAATTAATTGTTAGTAGAAATATTTTTTTTTTTTTTTTTTAAATTATATTTATTATGTATGTATTCTACTGCATATTTTAAATTAAGAAAAGTTTTTTAATTATAATATTTATAAATAAGTTGACTTTGAATAATATCAAGTAATTATTTTCAAATTACAAAAAATATTTTTATATACTTATACGGCAACTCAATAAAATACAACCCTCGATAAATACAACCTCCAGTTGACAAAAAAAAAAAAAATCGAAATCAGATCGAAAATATTTCAAGGTTAAGAAAACCTTTAGATTTCATGTGATATCTTTTGATTTATTTCAAAGAGGATATTTTACAAACAAAAAAATAATAATAATTTATTATTAACCCTTTGATGCCTGATATATGAATGAGTCAATTATAAAAAATACAAAAAAATATTCCGAAAATTTTGTATTTCACGCTTTGATATTAGACGATGTCAATTGATACTCCTACTACGTATATGTGGGGGTATTTTGTTAACACCGAGAGACCATTTTGCAGACAAAAAATTATGTGCCCGCACGGTATGCATTTCAAAAATACTGAAGAAGCTTATTTGCTGACAGATTTTTTTTTTTGTTATACACAAAATTAATTGTAAAAGTAAAATTGCGATAGAAAAACAAGCGAAATTAAAATCAAAATGATAAATACCTACTAATATATAGATCAGTAAAAAAATATTAAAACTCTAGGTATGTTTCACAATTTTTATTAAATATCATAATCGATTTCGGTTATTACACCATCATCAGAAGACTGTTTGTAATAATCGAAATTGATTAAGATATTTAATAAAATTGTGAAACATACCTACAGTTTTAATATTTATTTAATTTTAACAATGTTTCACCTAGAGCCTTTAGCATATTCTATAAATTATACATAGATAAGTGTTGACTGTTGACATACAACGGTGTAATAGCAAGCTGATGTAGTATTGACCTGTATTGACGATGACTGATGTGGAAAACTACTACACTATTTTTAGGAACTAAGCCTTCTTAAATATAATGTTATTACCAAATTATACTATCAGTTATAATTTATTTTATTTCAATAACAATGGGGTACTGGATTAAGTCGAAACTTTTTTTTGGAAATCAAACCTGAGAAATATCAATTAAGACAAGCGTTCTTACTGCACCATCCCATCGTGTGAAATGTTTTTTCCACACAGAATTCAATTCAACCTTAATTGAAGCACCTACATAATAATAACTTATACATATATCATATACAAATATTCTCAAGTTCATATAGCTTTTATGCTTTCACTTGTACACTCTTGGTGAAATTTAATAAACATTTTTAAAAAATTAAATACTCTTGTTAATTTTACATAATTATTTTATTCCGACACGTGTTTCGACCTTTCGGTCATAATCATGGATCATTAACACGTGTCGGAATAAAATAATTTTGTGAAATTAACAAGAGTATTTAATTTTTTAAAAATATTCTCCAGTTCCTCCACAGGTGCTCTTTCCTGTAAGACTTAGACGAGTTATATAAGTCGAGCTTCAATGGTTCAACCAACGAAATAATTTTGTTTATGGATAGTTTTCTGTATATAGAGAAATTGTTCTTTAGTGTGTTTGAATATTTTTTATTTATTTTATTCATTTATTTACTCAAATGAGCTCCATTGCTCGTACAGAGTGTTTTTAGTTTTTACAATTTTACTTATAACTATAATTAAGTTTTAATTCAGTGCAATTTAAATTTTAAAATAAGGAATATTTTTGTTTTTTATAGAAAGTATTTAAATTTGATTTTTTTTTTAAATATAATATTAAGTATTACTATCATTTAATTGATGAAAATAATCACTAATTTCACTTTTGAATTTAGATATTTGAGCAGTTTCTTTGATCGCAACTGGTAATTGATTATACGTTTTGTATGCTGTATTGTAAATTGTGTCATGTTTGTTAAATCTTTTTGTTAAAGATGTTACCCTTATTTGAGTTCCATTTCTAGTTGAACTTCATTATTCATCATCGGCTTAATATTTGTATTAACATTCTTAGTAAGTATGAGATGTATTTGTGTGGACTGGACTGTGTGCATTTTATAACATGATTCAATTGTAATATTTTGTGCTTTCTATGTATTTCCTGTATTGAAGTTTGCTTTTTATATCTAAACAAGTTTTTTATCGCTTTATTCTGCAGTTTCTGTAATGTGTTTAAATTTTTATTCACAGTGTTTCCCCATATTTGAATTCCGTACATAATTGCGCTATGAAATAAGCTGTAATAAATTGATCTCTTATTTTTTAGCGGTACCTTTTTATTTATTAGTTTGAATAATCCTGCAATTTCCCTTCCTTTTTTTATTATTTCTTTTATATTCTGTTCCAACGTTAAGTTCTCATCTAATAATATTCCCAAATATTTGTAACTGTTAACGGGATCCAACTTACATTTGTTATAGTAAATATTTAAGGCATCACCTGTCTTTCTTTTAAATAACATATATTTTGTTTTAGCTATATTTATTGTCAGCTTATTTCGTTCCATCCATCCATCCATTGGTGAACTTCACTCATGTCCATGTTGATTAGTTCTTCCAATTCTTTCTTTTTTTTTCTCCATAGATTATGGCCAGATAGTGATTTAATACATATCATGAAGTTGATGACATGGATCAAAGTTTGCCTTTGATTTATTTATGAATTTACTTTAATGAATAGGACTTTTTTTATTTATTTTATGAAATCCATTGGGCCTGCATATAAAAATGCTAGAGATAAGAGATATTTTTTTTTACATATATATATAAATTATAATGAACTGTTATGAAGTCACTTGAAAGAGCAAAATCCCACATGGCTACATAATAAATTCTCTTTCAAGTGGCTACATAACATTTCATTATAATTTTTCAATCTACAAATATTCAATATAATAAGAACTCAGTTAGTTATATATTGATTTGCATAAATTAATATAAAACATCAAAATCATATTTAATTAGTACTTTTTTATTTTAAAAGTATTTCAAATATACAAAAACTATGAATTAAAAAATAAAAACAATAATAGTTTTCTTTTTAGAATATTATTGAAGTACACACTTTGAAAATTAAACTTGTTAAATTTCAAGCAATTCAAAGTACCATACTTTGATATAACCACCTCAAAATTGATTTTTCAACAATTGCAATCATTGAAATTTACAAAAATGAATGATATTTTGTTGAAATTATTTCATTCATCGTATCTATACTCTCTCATCTACGCTCTTTTAAATTATTATTATGTTAGATAGATATACACAGTTGAATGTTTGAGTAGATGAAAATTAAAAACAGATTAGTTTGAATGAAGAGTATATATACTTATACTTTAAAGTACTTCAAAAGTTCTTTAAAACAACGCTGTACCTATTATATAAGTAAAAAAAATTTCATTCTTCACAAATTCTTTTAATATTAAGAAAATTTGTTAAAGTAAATTTATTCAGAAAATTTCAATTTTAAAATTATACTTAAACAATTTTAAACTTTATTTTTAAGACTTATTATTCAATTCCAGCAGCAAATCCTTATAAAAAAAAAAAACAAAAACAAAAATAAAATCAATCACTTTTCGCAAATAATTTAATAACTTTAATGAAATTCTATTGATTAATATACCAAAAAAAAAAAAATAAAAAAAACAGAAAACAGAAAACACAAAATAAATAAAGACATAATAATTTTTAAAAATAAATAAAAATAACGTAAAAAAAAAAAAAACAACCATATTAAATCAAACGTCCTTGTGATAATCATGTACTCTCTCACATATTAAAAAGAAAATTTCGATGATTCTTTTATAATACCATAAACACACATCCATACATACTTACATAAAAATATTTTAAGTATTAATGTATGTCATACATGAAATCAATTTTTTTTATTGTTGTTATTGTTGTTGTTTTCAACAAAAATATAATAACAGCAAATGAAAAAACATGAAGGAAAAAAATTCTACACCGAATTCCCTTTTTACAGTTGATATTTTCCGATAAGCTTGAAAATCCCCAACACTATTAATGTCCAATGAAACAATAAATAATTTTTCTTCTTCTTCTTTTGGTCTTATTTTCTTATATTCATTTACAAGTATTTAGCACTATATATATATATATATATATATATATATATATATATATATATATATATAACATATATGTATATATAGTTATACAAGTTACGATAAAAACAGATTTTTTATAACTTTAAAAACTTTTCAGATTTTTTAGAAAACAAAAAACAAAATAACAACAAAAATAAATAAAAGCAAAGAAAAACTGATACTAATAACGCTAAGAAGAGATTCTTTTGATTGACTTATACTATATGTACACATAATATATGGTACTCCTTTCAATAGAGAACACAAAACGTCAGTGATAGCAAGTAGTTTATTGTAAAATGTAATGTAAAAAAATTGTTCGTCAATAGTACAGTAAAATCCCCACAGTGTACCATCATTGTCCTGTAACTCCATCCGTGGGGTATAGGGAGGAAATAAAATCTTTCTTACGGCTCCTATCTGCGGCTAAACTCTTCAACTGTAGCCACGTTCTTTGTTGGGTGCTTGCAGTGTACATCTCTACAGTGTATGATAAAATAAAAATGTTCCATGTTCGCTGTCTATTGTGACTTACATTTGCAGCTTACGTTTGCAGCTTACGCTATTGTGGCCTACATTTGCAGTGGCTTACATTTGTATGTAAAAAATAATCTTCTACTTTAATCGTCTCGAACAGTCGAACATCAATTATAAATGTGGAAGCGCCTTTTAAAAAATATACTGTTACTGAATAATAATACGAAACCAGTATTTTCTCCGAAGAACTGAATGGCATAATAAATATGTGTTAACTCAACCAAAAGGAAAATACATCATTTGTGTCGATTCCCTGACTAGTATACAACGTATTTCTTCATTTATTGTAACACATCCAACTATTCTAAGGATGCAACAGCTTGATGAACCAAGCACAAAGCTCAATTGTTGTTTTTTGGTTACCAGGTCATATCAATATCACAAAATGATATGTCATTAATTCAACCAAAAGTGAAGTACATCATTTGTATCGATTCCCTGAGTAGTATACCGAAAATTTCTACATTCACCGCAACACAACCAACTATTTTAATTATCCTAAAATATTGGTGAACCAAGCTGAAAGCTTAATTGTTGTTTTTTGGCTACCAGACTATACCAATATGCAATTAACAAGCTGATAAGCTTGCCAAAACTGCTACGGACATGGTACCTTGATGATAGTCGACAATTATAGAGGGTTGATTAAAAGAAATATTTCACACGCATATGAAGCTAAATGGAATAACAAACTAAAGACTAATAAACTAAAACAAAGTCTACCTACGACTAATAAAAAGGTGTACCGTAGGTTGGAAAAGCATTGATCCTGTAAGCCGAAAAGAACGGATGTATAATTGCAAGACTGGAGGATAGGACACTAGCAACTGACGTATAAGTACTTATTTGACGGACCGCCAAGAAGTATACCTAAATGTTCCTGTGATAACCAGACGCCAATCAGTGTTCAATACATTTTTGAGGCCCGTTCGCGCTACAGAAATGGAAGAAGTATACATGGTATCGGGAGATTAAATACTTTTGCTGAATACTCTGAACAATCACTGGACCGGACCGTATTACTCAGTTCATCAAAACCGCATAAACATTTTCATTGAAATTTAAATGATTTTTTTTTTATGATATGTAATGAGTGTACTTATGGGTGCCAATCAACGTTCCTGCTAAGCTGCGCATTGACTGGAAGAAAAACAAAGACAGGAAAGAAAAAAAATAATAATGTAATATGGAATTAATAAAAAAAATTCAAAAATAACAAAAAACTTAAAAAACTGCAACAAAAAACCTTTTTTTTTTTTAATAAAATATTTAATTTACCAAATTTTTGTTTTTTAAATTTTTTAAACATAGCGCAAAAAGCGCATTTGCTCAGCTAAAAAAAAAATTAGAGGGAACGTTACTGTCAAGCATGAATATCAACATGATTAGATGAAAATTTATTAAGAGTATTCAAGAGCAAAGTATTGCGAAAAGATTTTTGCTAATAGAGAATTTAATAGACAATTTAAACTAGAGAGATGTGCAAAATCTCCAAAAGAAAAATTTTTCAGGACAAAACTCCCAGTCAGAGAAAGTCCCAAAAATAAAATCCCCAAAGGTAAAATGGCCAAAATTAAAATGCCAAGAAACAAAAATATCCACGTCATATCCATGTCTTCTATAGGTAGAAGATAAAGTAAAATTAAAGAATCCTAGCGTAAAATGTTGCACCAAAACGTTGCACCATTGCAACCCAATTAATTCTTTATTTACTCTTCAATTAAATCCGTATACGTTACAAATTTGTAAATATGTGAAAAATAAATCTCATAAGTTATCAAACTATATAATGATCCCTCTGAACCACCTAAACTTATTCTGACATGCAATCTACATGCTTAATACTCTTTTATGGATATAGAATTCCACATATCCAACAATTATCTGTACGTTGAGTGGCAACAAATGTAAACAGCGATATCCATAAAAACATTTATTACATACAGGATAGTATTCGTTGCATCCGCACTGAATTATGAATTTGTTCATGATGATAGCAATAACTGGGAAGTCAACCTCAAAACCTCCAACAGGATATTATTCGCTGGATCTGCACTGATTGACGAAACTTCAAAAAAGATGGTACAAAATTCTTGAAATGAATTAATTAAGTAATTTTAAATAAAACAAACAATGAAGACAAATTCCATTGTTATGTTTACGTTGTGGTTTCTGTTTTTGTATTCCAAATATTATAATCAATATAAAATTAATTTTAAGTAGCCTTAGGCTTTTTGCATAAATTTTAAATTACATTTTGTATTCAGAGTTTCTTTACCAAAAAAAAAAAAAAAATCAATAACATGAAATTTATTTTGTATACAATGACTGCAAAGGTGTACAAATAACATTTTACACGTATTTTCAATAACATTTAATTCTCAAATCGAACGAATTTATTCAATTCTAGATAGATAACATTTTATCATTCATTCATTTAAGCACATTTGTTTTTATTATATTTTACCATAAAGTTATTTAAACTGGCATACACCATTGGTACGTGCTGTAAAAATTTTGATTTTTACTTTACATACTCCTATCCTATTTACATTATTGTAAAATGTGTACATAAGTATTCTATATATTTTACATTATTTTTACATTTATTACAATATTATTACATTATAAATTTTTTTTTTTTTTGGATAGATGAGTATTGGAACAAGGAAAAACAAAAGTTTTTACTTAATTTTGGTACATGAAATAAAATTTGATTTTCCATCTCTTTAACTTACTAGAACAACATCATAGAATAAAATGTAGGACGTAGGTGATTCTCAAATAACTTTATATGTTTAATATACAGTGGTTTTATTAGTTTTATAATAGTCCTTAATAATAACCATATACAATAGATTGATTTTTTTTTTTGCTAATATCCGTGTCCTGCTGTATAAATCAAATATGTGTATTCAATAGTGTTATTGATATATAAATGTATGATGTATACATATATATAACTATATATTTATATAGACACAAACAAAATTTACTAGAATGAAATCTAATCTGATTTTTGCTTATAACATTGGTGGTATAGTTTTATTCATCTTGACATTATATTATTACTTACATACTTACATATTTTTATATATATATGCATTGTTTCTATGTGGTTTATCAGAAGTGGTTTATAATTTTTTTTCTTTTTGTCTCTGTTTTTTTGGAAATTAAGTATAGAAAACAGCAAAAACAAATATTCGTCCTATTTTAACATAAATTTTTATTGTTTATTAAAAAATATTCCTTTAGTATCATTTATTACATGTTACATGTATATGTAATATAGAAAATACATTGACAGTGGCGATTTGGAACTATAGTGTAATTAACAAAAGCAAGCATTCAACAAAGAATGTGGCCGCAACTGAAAAGGTCAGCTGTAGATAGAAGACAATCGGAAGATTTTATTTTCGGCCTATGCCCAACTGATGGGTTTGAAGGACAATGATGATGATGATGATAGAATAATTATTTCGATAGTGAAGTATAAGCGAATATTTTCCAATTAAAATATTTTTCAGATCGTCTCATCATATGTTGTTGTGTTTTTCATGCCAACGATCATTGTACTTAGTGTTGTATATATGCTCCATATACAATACCAAGTTGTTGTAACATGTTGTTCATTACAACTTTTATTTTATTACTTCTACGTTTATTTACAATCTATCTTAATATTTTGAAAATTTTGACAAAAACTTCTAACAGATATTCGGTAAATTTGTATGACAAATGTATACAATTTTTAATAGTGTATTGGCTTGTGAGGGTACATTTCAACAAATATACTTCTAGGTTACTCCAGGATTACAACTTAATCATTGTATGTACAACATTAGATTTATTTGAACGTGAGGGAAAATGCTCTCAAATCTGCAAATAAGTTTATTGCGATTACCCTTACTAATACAAATTAAGCAATATTTAGAGTCCTTAAGGATGTCTGATTTAATAATCATTCTCAGAGCGAATTGTAGCATACTTGTACTATGATAAGATATTGTAATATGTTAAGTAATATTAGTGTATTGTAATTTTTCGTTATATAATAATGATTATAGTTGTACATTGAATAGAAACAAAGAACATATAATCACAAGAAGTCTCATCTGGATATTTTTCTATTAAATAATAAAAATAATAATAAATTATTTTAATAAAAATATTTATTTATGTATGTAGATTCATATTCATATTTGTATTCATATACATATTCTTAAATTGTAAGTAGATAATTATTCGAATAAGATTTGAAAAGCAAAATTATTGTTTTAAAGAGCAAATTGTTTTGCAGATAAAATTAGAGAGTGGGGTATAATGTGGGGATTAGCTATATAAAAATAATATTTTGAAAATTTGTATGAAATGAGACATATTTTTATTATATTATGTTCTTTGCTAGAAGTTAACAAGAAATAAAGATCAGTCAAAAATTCGACACTTAGGTTTAAGTTATAAATCGTTCTGAACCAATTACTATCACTCCATTTTGAAATATATCTAGTAAGCTACTATTATTTTTACTTTTATACTTATAATACCATTACAGTCTGAACTATAAGATTTAACTTTGCAAGTCACATACACATTATGTTAGATTAGATTAGATTTTGATCTCTCTCCATATATAGAATTAGTCTTATTCCTGATCTATTTCGATGAATTGGGGAACAGAGACACAATCATGTTAAAGTTTTTAGTAAAGCAATTTTTTTCTTTAATATGATTTTAGTTAGGTATAGATAGAAGTGGATACAAATAGTTACCGAATTCGCCACACCTATACCAAAAAGGATACAATCTCTTTTTTTATAATTCCAAAACTATGGGATAAACATCTTGAATTGAATTTACACAACAACTTGACATACAATAGTTATTTCTTTTCTATTTTGGATTTTTGATATTTTTTCACTGCCCTGTAATATCATCCGTGGAGCATACAGCGATGTTTTGCAATTTTTGCATAGTTCAATTTTATTTTAAGCCATAACCAAAATTTGTATTCCAATTAATTTCAAAGAAAAATTCAAAAAACTTTTTACAACATCCATTCTCTTATTGGGATCAGAATACGAGGTCTACCAAGGAAGACAATATATAGGATTATTTCGTTCTTTATTTTTGTAGGATATGCAGAAATAACTTCATTGGATCTCTAGTCTTCTGACGTGTTTGTGTATAAGGCAATGTGACTTTCAATTACCCCTATACCATCGTACTGACTTCTTCAATGTCAAACACTTTTTATGTATTTGACAATGTATTTTTTTACTTATATTTGTATTAAAAAATCATTCATAAAACCTCCTTGAACTCACTACATTAATTATAATAAAAAAAAATTTAAAAAAATGTGTAAAAATATAATAAATAAAATTTTCAACCAAAAAAACTACAATGCAAAAATTTCAAATCAAATACAATATCTTAATGAACAACAACCTGCGAGTACTAAAATTTCAACAAAAAATAAACTAATTTAGAATCAATTAATTTAATTATGATGCATAGAAATTGGAAAAAAAAATTTAAATCCTTGAAATTCGCTACTGCTATACTAAAATATTAATATAAAAATTTAATAAACAAAAATATTTTTTGTCCTGCATTCATTTTTATAAACAAATATGTATAATCATCTAACTATATGTATTAGAATACATATTAAAATAAACATCATATGGGGACTATTTATTATATGTACATATATGGAATGATTTTATTTTGTACTAAAAAATAGAAAAAAAACATATCGCAATTTATATTTATTTGCCTTCAATTCTTGATTTGATATGGTTTTATCAGAAAAACTCAGTTTCAAAAATAAAAATACATAAAAAAAATTTATTAGATAAAAACAGGGTGGTCTAAAATGCACTAAGCAACTTTTTTATCCATATTTTGAAATTTCGCAATGACATATTGTAGAAGTGTTCTGAAAATGAAAATATAATTTCTGGAGGAATGTTTTTGACTTCACTTTAAATTGAATTTTCAAAGTAAATTTTGTGTATAAAAAACAAAAAAAACTGGACATTCGATGGGACATTACGAACTGAAAAATACAATGAAATACGTGTAGTTTCAATATTAGAGTGAAACAAATGCAAGTGATTTACTTTTTGGACTCTGTCCTTGCGTGTCTTTATATATGTTCACACGGGTATAAAAGTGGTAGAAAGTTACTAAAAGTTGTTGGTGATGGGTAAGCAAATCTACGAAAATTCAAAAGTTCTGGTAGATTTTTGACGTTTGAATTTTATTTTCTTGAAATGTTACTGTCAAAATATTTTTATTATTTTTTATAAACAAAGTGCAAGGAAGTTGTTGTTGTGATGACAACGTAATTTTCGGATGGAATATTAATAATATCACTAAATTACACAAATAATATTGTTAATTGACATTAGATTAAATAACATTTTTTTTTATTTATTTCTTTGCCAATAATTTAATTTTCGTCTATCTTGATATTTCAATAATCTGGCAGCGAAAAAAGGCAGAAATTTACCAGTTTTTTTAAGTCTAAACATGAAGGTAGATTTCTGCGGCAAATCTGCGGTAAATATCTGCGGCAAATCTGCGGTAGATTTCTGCCTTAAATAAACATGTGTTATTACAGGTATCGCTTTTTTGTCGGGTTCAAGTAATTTTAGATGACAACAGTAATTATTATTACAACGGTCACACTGAAAAATACAACTCAATTGTGAGTGAATTTATTTTGGTCAGTCATTTTGTAATTTGTTTGTGTTTTCAAATATATGTAAATTTTGTAATTTTTTCAATAATTTTAAAATATTATGTAAATAAAAACATTTTTTTCTTTTTTATATATTAAAAATTTTCAATTATTTTCTATTTTATAAAAAACACATCAACCACTACTATTCTTATAAGAATGTTTTTTAAAAATTTAAACGTCAAACTAGTTTTACTGTCAAAGAGTACATTAAAAATACGTTCAGAAATTTGTTGCTATCAAATGAGACTTGTAATACAAAAATGAATTTCATTCGAGTGACTGGTGAAAAATGACTGGAAAAGTTGTACGCGTATTAATTTTATAGCTATAGGTTTGAATTCGTATTTCCGGCACATCGTTCAGTTACATTCTTTCGCTTTTATCGTTTAGTAGACTTAGGTGCCTATTACACATAAATTAATGATATATATTAAATTAAATATATTGACAATATATCGTTCATATATTGATGAGAAATTATTGATGGTGGTTCTATTCTCATCAATAAATAAACTAATGAAAAAAGATGGCTTTTTGGGTAATGTTCAGATAATGTTATACTTATTTTTTGAGAATGTTCAGATAATGTTATAATTTTAATTTATAAAAAGAACAAATTTTATATTAATTTTAATAATCATAGAAATTATTGTAATGAAGCAACTGATATATTATTAAAATGTGCAAACAAAATAGTTTATTGTAATAACTATATGTAAATAATTTAATTAGTGCACAAAAAAGTACTGTATAAAGAAGGAACCATAGCTTTCAATCACAAATGATATTATTAACAAGACTAGATATCACTGCGATGGTATGAACGAACGGCAAGTTATTACAGAACACTGCTTAATAGGCTTGGGACTTCATTCGAACTATTTCTGTAGAACCTGCAAAAATGAAAAAGAAGATGAAATAATCATACACCGCATTAATTCACAAAATAAGTGCCCCTGTCGCTCTGTAAAAAACTCAAATTGGTTTTGACAAGTATGACATGTAGCCATTGATTGTAGCCTCTCGTATTCTCCTACCATACCAAATAGTATACGCTTGCCTCTTGCCAATAATAAATGTAGTATACAGAAATTTGTTTATTTATTTCTCAAACATTGCCATCAAATATTTTGCAACTTTTGGTTTCTTCAACAATTCCCTATAGTTATTGATCGCTGTCAGTCCTTGGACACCCTATATGTGTGTAAAGAATTTCTTTTTTTATCAAAAACTAAGAGAGTATCCTGCAGAGAATTTTTTTAATAATTTTAATTTTAAGGCTGAATGAATATTGTTGTAATTCTTTTGTTCTAAATCGAAAATTTAGGACATCAGTCATAAAACTCTTAAGTATAATATTATATATATACTCATATTATATGTATACGATCTGTTGAGATTTTTTTTATTTAATATTAAAGTGTATTATTGACACAAAAAATGTTTTTATATACAAACAAAGTATGATGGCGAAAACATTTATAAAATTTATAAAAAAAAACAATCAAAAACCGAAGTTAAACATCTAAAATTGTCAATATTAAGGAGAACTTATAAAGTAAAAATATAATTTTTGAAGAAAACAATTTAAGTTCAAAATAATTGATATAATCCTGTTGGTATATTTGAATCTAAATTTGTAAAATAGCCCATTTATCAATTAAGTTTAACAAAGCAAATAAAATAATAGATTAAAAATAATTTAGAAACCGAAGTTGAAATCAATTGTTTACACTCTATTGATTTTATATTCCTAGATTTCATCTTACAAAAATACAATGAGATAATCTAATATACTGTTACGGCCATAATGTCTGTAAAACTTTCCAGCTTGGCGAATTAAAGCAAAAACCAGTGCCAGGAACCGAAAAATTTAAATGTGAAACTTTTTTCAAAATATTACCGAAATAAAATAAAATTAAAAAGGTAGGTACTAATATTTGTGGCCCACTTTCAAATAAATTAATTATAGATAAACATATCCAAGTTCTAAACCCATATAGGAAAACTATATATTATTTAACACAGGAAACAAATAGCAAAACATCTTATAATTAATAAAATATGAAGCTTTTTCAAATTAGAAGTATTTTTTAAAGTTACCAAAACAATTAAAATTACTCAACAAATAAAGTACCTATTAAATTTTTTTAAATTTCCCTGGTTTGTGTCTCTGGTTTGTTTAAGTCAGATTTTAGCCAGTGTCTCTGATTTGTTTTAGGTGTTCCATGGTTTGAATTCGTCAGCTAAAAAATGTTTGTGATTGACCAATTCAAGGACATCTTCAATTTCAAATGAATATTTATTTTGTGAACCAAAATATTGTAGATAAAAGGAATAAGATGATAAAAGATAAAAGATAATACAGAAGAAAAAAAATATTCATATTGTTGCCATGGTGGTAAATTTTGCTTTGCCACCTTTAATAAATCCCAAGATTTGTAAAAATCTTTCTAATAGG